>CM067366.1:5335731-5403231 GCA_034401795.1 Chaetoderma sp. LZ-2023a
GTAAGCTTATATGTCCAACAACCCATGCACTCATTCACCCGCCCAGACACCAGCATATTAATCCATCCATCAGTCCATCCTGCCATCCACCTAAACAAATACTTGATTAAGGGGAGAACAGATTTGTAAACTGATAGACAGACACCCGGTGGGTGACTAGACGACTGAACAAATGAATAGGCAAATGGGTGAAAGCTACAATTTCATTTCCGAATTTGGTTTAATTTATTCACTTAGTCATTGCAAAGCGCTAATTGCTTCTTTGCAATGAGTTGGTGCGGCTGTTGAAAATATAAGAATAAAATACGGCTGGTGGTTGCGGAAGAGAGGTGGTTTGTACCTTTACAAACATATATGTCCAAACAATCCATGCACCCACCCGGCCACCCACCCAGTAATCCATCCATCAGTCCATCCACATAGACAATCAATTGATATCTGGGAGGCACAGACCAGTAAACCAATAGAGAGGCCAAGGACAGGTGACAGGATGAGTGAACAGATAGGTGGATGAACGAACGAATGAATGAATAAACGCACATATGAACGCATGCACGCACATACGCACGAACGAACGAACGAACGAACGAACGAACGAACGAACGAACGAACGAACGAACGAACGAACGAACGAACGAACGAACGAACGAACGAACGAACGAACGAACGAACGAACGAACGAATGGACGATTGCACGTATGGACGACCGTGTAAACGAAATATCAGCTACCAACAGACCAATTCCGACAGTGTATTTGTACATGTAAACAGTTTAAAATTGTTTGATTTGGGACAAATATGGAGGCCTGGCACAAGCAAGTCCGTCTTTACATTGAAAAATAACGCATTGGCACAGGAATTTAATTACAAATTTCTTTGCCTAAATTTGTCCTATCGAGACCAAGTTTAGATTTACTTAGAGTGGTCCCCCCTTGAGATTAGTTGGGGTAAAGTGAATTAATCAGTAGGTCGCTTTAACAGGTAAAGGCTGGGCTTGATCCTACATTATAGAGAAATCAGACACACGAATGCACACACATACACATACGCACGTACATACGCACGTACGCACGCACGCACGCACGTACGCACGCACGCACGCACGCACGCACGCAGTAATACATGCACGAATGCACGCAATAATGCAAGCATGAACGCATGCACGAACGGACGCACGAATGCATGCACGTACACACCCAGGCACTAATGTACTCACGAATTAATGCACCCACACCCACATACACACGCACACATACACCCACGCAAGTATAGATGCACACACGTACGGATGTACGAGCACACACCCATACACACATACGAACAAACGCCCGGACGAACGAACGAACGCCCGAACGCACGCACGCACGCACGCACGCACGCACGCACGCACGCACGCACGCACGCACGCACGCACGCACGCACTTTTGCAGACACAAAATTAAAAGATGTCCTACGGATATGATTTCATGTTGCCCCACCATTGATTTTGGTTGGGATTAGATTTATTTAAGAATAGGTAGGGAGGGATGAAACCTTGTCATTGTTATCAGGAACCATAAGGTCTAACTTTGATCTTACTAGCAAATCTTTCAGGTTTGGATTTCTATTGTAAGCTATTACTGGTCGTGCTTTGATCGGTTCCTTTAATTTAGATTGCAACTGTGAATATTCGTCTTTCATGGTTTTCGCTAATTCAACATTACGTCTATTGTATATGAGTTGAAATGGGATAATTTTGTTCTTTTGTGATATTCCCGAATCTACATTTATTCCAAATGGTGCTTTTGTTTGGAGTGTTCTAATCCAATGGCCCTCTCGGATTTTGCGAAACGAACTCGTTTCTTCCTCACTATCGAAGGTCGGAATCTGTTCTATTGGCATGATTTCAAAATGATGTTCAACTGAATGATCCGGAAGTTGGAAATGTTGAGCAATTGGCGTATCTGCTGAGGTGTTAATATCAGAAACGTGGCGTCTAGCACGCACTCTAAATGCATTTTTTGTTTCACCAACATACTGTTTCTGGCAAAGGGCACAATTGATCAAATAGACTACATTCTCAGAATCACAATGCATATTAGTTCGGATATGATATTCATTTTTAGTTTGAAAGCTCAGGAATGTTTGTTGGTTTACAATATAGTTGTTTACTTTGCATCTATATTTGTCGCATTTAGAAACTGATCCTGTCTGTCTGTCTGTCTGTCTGTCTGTCTGTCTGTCTGTCTGTCTGTCTGTCTGTCTGTCTGTCTGTCTGTCTGTCTGTCTGTCTGTCTGTCTGTATGTCTGTCTGTCTGTCTGTCTGTCTGTCTGTCTGTCTGTTTGTCTGTCTGTCTGTCTAGCTGACTGGCTGGCTGGCTGACTGACTGACAGACTGACAGGGTATGGGGGTTTATTGAGCTACTACCCACAGCTTAAAACATGTGCGATGCACAATAGTCATGGCACAATCAGCTTTGTCATGCATGTAAAAGATTGGCAGTCAGACCGACCGACCGACCGACCGACCGACCGACCGACCGACCGACCGACCGACCGACCGACCGACCGACCGACCGACCGACCGACCGACCGACCGACCGACCGACCGACCGATCGACTGACTGACCGATGGACGGACGGGCGGATGGACTGACCGACCGACCGACCGACCGACCGACCGACCGACCGACCGACCGACAGGCAGACAGACAGATAGACATAACATCTTTGCGAGTCGCAGCTAATGTCTTTGCTACTGTTATGAAGTTATGCTGAGAAGAAAGCAAATTTAATACGGCGTATAGGACAGGAGAGCCACTATCTGCTAGGGTAGCGCAACAGCGATGGCGATGGTCAATGTTCGGACAGGTTCTTCGAATGCCAGAAAATATTCCTGCTCATAAAGCACTAGAATTTGCGCTGGTATGTGCCAACAGGTATCAAGTCCGCAAAGGAAGCTACAACCCTAACTTGCTAAGTGTTGTGCTCCTACCAGCACCACCACCATCGCCGCCGCCGCCACAGCCGCCGCCGCCCCTTACCACCATCACCATCTCCGGCAGCAGTAATTGAATGTATTTTTAGTTTTAGATGTTTCGCTGTACATGCTTTGCAAAGAGAAAATGAGTTTACTTGCACATTAGCACGTGGAGTGATCCCATCTGTCACTCAGTGTATAAATCGTAGCCTGTGTCTTTGATGATTTCACAACTCGATAAACAGTACGTTGAATATTTTGAAAGGAATCCATAGCCAGCGACAACCCCCCCCCCCCACAATCAAACTAGTTTTAACATAATCAACAGCTTGCCTGTCTATAGTTACCTTGAAATTCAGATTGCGTGAAATCGTGTTTCGAGGGTTTAAATCGATTGCAACACGTGCGAAAAAATGGGCGGAGCTTCGCTAGAAATGGGCGAGTATAGCTAGAAATGGATTCCTCTATTCGCTGATCCCAGTTGAAGCTAGAATACCTTTCCTTAATTGCTATATAGTTGAGACACTTGCGGAATTACAGCTTGTTTATAAATTGGAAGACGTTCCCCGGATAACCTAGATTGCTGGCCCGATACTGGGCCAATATCAAAGTGTATTGACCCAGTATTCGTCCAATGCTAACATAGTAACATACGTTATCAGGATCAAAGATCTCACATGACCCTCCATTCAGTTTTGTTATTATAGTCTTACATTTGAACTATCTGTTGCTCGGTTATCTGAAATGAATACTTTATTTAATAGCTAGGTTAATCTTCATCAGTCTGTAGGTAATGTCAAATTGTAAAAGTTTAAATTTAAAAAGGGTCGAATAAATTAAGTAAAGTAGTCACACCAACTGTGAATGAGCATGTAAGCCCGTCATGTAAAGCAGACGCGCAGGCGGGCAGGCACTCGTCCCGAACTGTGAATGAGCATGTAAGCCCGTCATGTAAAGCAGACGCGCAGGCGGGCAGGCACTCGTCCCGAACTGTGAATGAGCATGTAAGCCCGTCATGTAAAGCAGACGCGCAGGCGGGCAGGCACTCGTCCCGAACTGTGAATGAGCATGTAAGCCCGTCATGTAAAGCAGACGCGCAGGCGGGCAGGCACTCGTCCCGAACTGTGAATGAGCATGTAAGCCCGTCATGTAAAGCAGACGCGCAGGCGGGCAGGCACTCGTCCCGAACTGTGAATGAGCATGTAAGCCCGTCATGTAAAGCAGACGCGCAGGCGGGCAGGCACTCGTCCCGAACTGTGAATGAGCATGTAAGCCCGTCATGTAAAGCAGACGCGCAGGCGGGCAGGCACTCGTCCCGAACTGTGAATGAGCATGTAAGCCCGTCATGTAAAGCAGACCTGCAGGCGGGCAGGCACTCGTCCCGAACTGTGAATGAGCATGTAAGCCTGTCATGTAAAGCAGACGCGCAGGCGGGCAGGCACTCGTCCCGAACTGTGAATGAGCATGTAAGCCCGTCATGTAAAGCAGACGCGCAGGCGGGCAGGCACTCGTCCCGAACTGTGAATGAGCATGTAAGCCCGTCATGTAAAGCAGACGCGCAGGCGGGCAGGCACTCGTCCCGAACTGTGAATGAGCATGTAAGCCCGTCATGTAAAGCAGACGCGCAGGCGGGCAGGCACTCGTCCCGAACTGTGAATGAGCATGTAAGCCCGTCATGTAAAGCAGACCTGCAGGCGGGCAGGCACTCGTCCCGAACTGTGAATGAGCATGTAAGCCCGTCATGTAAAGCAGACCTGCAGGGGGGCAGGCACTCGTCCCGAACTGTGAATGAGCATGTAAGCCCGTCATGTAAAGCAGACCTGCAGGCAGGCAGGCACACGTCCCGAAAGCTGAGAAGGTTAGTCAGCTGGACAAGTTCAAGTTCACTTTTTATTCACTCAGGCCTTACAAAGGCATACATAAATGAAATGAAATTTGTTGGAGGGAGTACCTTCACTATATACATCAGAATATCTCATCCTAATAGTACATTAATACATCGATATTATTATTATTATTATTATTATTATTATTATTATTATTATTATTCAGATGTATACAGTTATGCCTATTTCAGATTTCATAATCCGTGTTGTATGTACTGCGTTCAGTGTTATGTTGTGAGCTGTATGATAGGTAGGAGTTCCAGGCTAGTATCAGCTATACGCCTTTCTTTGACCGTATGAGGTGCTTGCATATTTTGATCAGGATAGGCGGGTTGCATATAGCAAATAATCTTTTTTGTTTTTTCAATAGTGTTATTTTGGCTGTAATATTCTGGTATATTTTTGTTTCTTTCGTGTGTGTATTTGTTGCAGTGAAACAGAAAATGTATTTCATCTTCAATTTCATTACACTCATGGCATAATCTCTCATCTCTATCCTTACCTGTCCAGCGTTCAGATTCTACGGCAAATCTATGGGTTAAGGTTCTAAGTGGCTTATTAGGCCTACTAGTAATTCTTTTGGTGGAAATATTGTTAAATATCTTTCAAATTGAAACGTATGTTTTATTTGTGAGTGAAAGCTTAAGCGGCTTGACGAAGTTAAATTTTGTCTCCATTTACTATTAAACTGTTCTTGTAATGTTTGTCTAACGTTATTATTAATTGATTTACATTGGTGTTTTCTGAATTGATAGCATGCGTATTTCCTGTGGTTATTAACATGTTTCTTATAAATTATATCCATTTAAATTTAATGGAATGATTATTTTATACTCTAAGCAGATGTAATAGAGTATAGAAGTTGTACTGTATCCGGCATTAACTAACTTTGCCCAGAATGGGACGATATTGCAGTTTATTGTTATGTGCAGTGAATATAGCTTCCCAATTCTCCATAAATCATTGCATTTGGCGTGCTACTTTTAAAGTTAAGTAAATTTTGTGGAACTTAATTTGACACGTTTCAATGAGGCTACCTTTTTCATAATCCCATACTTCAAAGGCATAGATTAAAATCGGTGTTATCATTGTGTCGGAGAGAGTGCATTGCAGATCAACTGGTATTTGTAGTTCCTTTAGTAGTTTTATTAGTCCATACATAGCTTTGGTTCCCTGTTTCAGATTTCTTTTTATACACGGTATGAAATTCCCATTATATCTAAAGACTGCTCCCAAGAAGAGATATTCATCCACTATTTCAACAAGTTTATCCCCAATGTTAAATTCAGGTTGTTTATTGTTTCCGCTTGGAAAAACGATTATTTTTGTTTTTGAGACATTTACTTTAAGTTTGCAGTGAATACAGTAATTGTGAAAGCAGTTTGAGCATTGCTGTACAGATTCGGATGAGTCAGGATCGCAGTATCATCTGCATATACAATTACAGTGCGATATAAGAAACGAATTGAGGTATTCATCGGCTAACTTGCTGATAGTCCTGGTACTTCGTCTTTTTGTAGAGATGACTCTAGGTCATTAAAAATATAGCAAATAAAAAGGGTGAAAGGTTCTCACCTTGTAGTACCCCTATTTTGCAAAGGAAATAACCAGATGACATATTATTGTGAGTGACAAAGGATTTTATTGACTTGTACATATTAAAAATACTGTTAAAACATTTCCCAAATAATTTTTTTTCCAGAAGCTTTGCCCACAGACCTGCCCTCTATACTGTATCGAAAGCTTGTTTAAAATCAATAAAACAACAGTATAATTTCTTCTTTTGTGCGAATAGAAGCTCAATTATTAACTATATTGATAAAATATTATCCAGTGTTGATCTGCGTTTTCTAAAACCGACTTGAGCCTTTGTAATTATTTCATATTTTTCAGCATATGACTATAATCTTGTGTTTATGATTGCAGTAATAATTTTCCCATGCAGCAAAGTAGAGTTATAGGTCTATAGTTAGATGTATCCGACGCGTCGCCTTAGTTTTTACATATTGGGAGTATTTTACGAAGAGACAAAGAAGCAGACTATTTGATGTTAATATATATATCATCTCAACTCTACATCAAACGGTAGTATTCCAAGTAATACTTACCTTAACTAGCTGAGATTAAACCGTACGCTAACCGCCAAAAACACTGATTGCGATCTAACTACAGGTATGCCATAACCGATAAATAACATACTGAAACATAACCGTTTATATTACTGAAACCTCTAGCATCAATAATTTGTCTAATAGTCAGTACATGTACGCTCGCATGTTTGCTTTTAGTCTTAAAACAAAGGTAGCAAGTTAATGGCTCATTGTTTACATGCCACACGACATCCCATGCCGTACTTAATTCTGCTACCATTGAAATGCCATTGTCTCAATTACAATTCAAGACGAGTGTGCGGTAAAGCTGCTGAATATGTGGAATCCAATTCGAGCGGATCCTGTTGCCGCCATAGCCAATATCAGCTATTAGTCAAACTAGTTTCAAAATATTCGAAATAATATTCCATGCATCATAAAGGATATGTTGTTTTTGGTCTATTATTGGTAGCGTTAAAATTTACCACGGCGTTCGATCTGAGAGCATCTAAATAAAACGCGTGCTGAATAATATTAGCGCAATTTGACTGAAAGCCATTGTTGGCTAAGCCAGCAAAAAAAGTCAGTCAAAACTTGCTCAAAATAATAGCATGTTTCCCAAGGAATAAGTAATTATCAGTTTAGAGCGCATAGCATCGAACCGGTTAATATTTGGCAGGTTCATGATACTAGCAACCGCTTCCAGATTATAGTCTTGGTTGTGTTATTGATTCCAGATTATGATTTGGTTTGCGTAATCGATTCATGAAGTCTGAAAACAATCGCGGTTTTTAATATTCAAATTAGTGATATATATTAGAAACAATTATTTCTTTACTAGAATTTAGCAAGTGTGAAGGACCATGTAAGCCATTGTTGCTTCCCTGAATTTCCTAGACTTGGATTATACAGCGATGGAGCAATCCAGTTTTAGCTATGCCCCAGCTGCCCAGCCCGTCTGTAGCTAAGCCCCCACCACTCTTTCCCCGTGTTGGGATCGATCGATCCACGCAGTCTTTGAATCTTTTCCAGAATGCAGGTAAGCTGTTGAATACTTTGAAACTAATTTGACTGGGTGCTGTTACTGCCCAATTAAATTAGTTTCAAAATATTCAACAGTGTTTTAAATAGTAAACACATACAAGTCATACAACTTGCGGATTATTAAGCGCTTGTGACTGACTATATCATTCATGACGTAATTGATTACGAAGTGAGATGTAAGCCTACATGTGACGTGGTTGATTCTGACGTCATATGATTGACTAAGAAACTGGATTTCATAAATAGGCCAGTAAAGCTCATGTTTTTTGAATCAGCAGATGCCCAAATGTTGCTTAAGTGTCACCTTCCTAGTCCAGCAAAGATCACAAATTCCTGAACCGAGAACATGGAAACTAAACACATTGTTGTCATCAGCAACTAGTTTATTAGCATTCTGATTTATTATGATCTTCGTAGTTTATGTATTGTTTATCAAATAACTCATTAAAAATTATCTCGGAAGGTTCTAAGTCTCGATAGTTTTTGTCAGTTCTAGAAAAATAAATCCTGGCCCTTTGACTACCTGAGGTTTGACCTTTTTATGAGCACAATATTCAAAATGTGTTTTTGGACCACAAGGGCTGCATTGCGCGCCACATTGTTGAGTAGTAGACGTGTGCTATAAAATCACCACGGGAGTAAGGTTAGTTTTGTCAAGTGGATGTCGCATACATGCATCTATAATAAACGAACATGGCTGATAAAGTCTGCCCGATAATAAACAACAAATATGCTGTTCTGATCTGTACAAGAAACCTTGAAGAATCATATACCCAATGCTTCAATGCTCTTACCAGGTACATGATCAATCACGAGACCGACGCCATTTATGCTGGTGCCAAAGAGTGATCACTCATAGCACGAACGACGATAAGTCATTTGCGAGTACCTGCGACAAGGCACTCGCCCCCACCCGCACTTTCTGATAAATTACCAAGTTATTCTAGCTTAGCGGAACCCCAACTGTGAGTAGGAAGGTGGGCAAGCGTATTTGCCATCAATTGAGAAGATGAGGCACACCATGCTGGATGATGGCTGGTGGGCAGGACATATTTCAAACTGGAGACAACTGTTAATTATCAGGATGGTTCTGACCTATCTGTGCTACTAAAGGCCATAGATGCTGGCGATCATGCTGCTGACATAAATGCCGTTAATGGACAACACGTCTCCATTGATCGAAGGAGGAGGCAGCATTCATGATCTGCCATGATTCACTATTTTCCCTAAGATATACATTCGCATATGTGTACTATAATTGCACACCTCGACAACCATGCATGTCAATGGCAGATGCTGAATAATGGACCTTTCCAAGTTTATCCATCCATCATATGACGTCATGAATGATTCAAAATAGTCCGTCTTTAACGCTTTATAGTCAGACACATTGTACGAATTGTATGTCTTTGCTATTTAATAAACATGCGGTTGACTATTTTGAGACTAATTTGACTGGGCGTAGTTGCTACGAAAGGCAGCAACAGGACTCAGTCGAATTAGTTTCAAAATATGCAACAGCTTACCTGCATAGTTTTCTGGAAATTGATATTCATGGAGTTCAGAGGTCGATCGATCCCAACACGAGCGAGTTGTGGGTGAGCTTCACTAGCGATGGAAGGGGCATTACTAAAACTTGAAAGGTCATTTGTGGTTAAAGACCTGCTAAATGCAGTTTCCGTGATGAATGAGCATCAATCCAAGTGAAAGATGAATATTCCTAAATTTGCGACGACGTTGTCCAGATGAAATGTAAAGTCCATATTATGAGATACAATGTTGTCCTAATCCCTGAAAGCCATTGCTGCTTCCCTGACAACACATGTTTCTGGAGGCGGTACTGGCGCATTACCAGGCCAGCACGACCGGGTATTGGCCCAGTAGCGGGCTCGGTAGCATGTTTTATAATTATTTCATAAAAACACAAACTAGGCCTAAATTTATCTACATTAGACCCGGGGCTTAGAAGTTTGCACAAAGAATGGTTATTGACAATTTTATTACAGCTCGCCGCTTTGCAAACAATCGGTGATGGTTCCGTAATGCTGGCCATTAGTTCCGTCAATACATAGCCAGACGACTTTGTTATGAGATAATTGATCGTTAATGCTCAAACACTTTATTGTTTATTAACTATGCCCCGCCCATCTCTAGCTAAGCTCCGCCCATGCTGTGAGTATTTTGGGATCGATTTATATACGTAGAATCCTTAATTCCTAGAATGCTAATTTCATGGTAACTATGCAGTTAACATGTTGAATATTTTGAAATTAATTTGACGATCGAATTAGTTTCAAAATATTCAACATAATATTTTTTAAATAGTAAATACATACAATTTGTACAATTTGACGGACTAGTAAGAGTTCATGGCTGACTTAGATAGGCTCCCCATCGCCATTCATGACGTGTTTTGATTGCGACATCAGCCTACATGTGGCGTAATTGATTATGACTAATAAAGTGACGTATTTAATCATAACGTTAATATTTGATTGACAGATTAGATTTACCTGTTATAGTCAAGAGTTTGGCGTAAGACCATCTGTTTTAAAGGCCCTCCACCATGCGCTCTAAAAAGTTTACTATCGTAAATCACATTAGTAAGATGGTACTTGAACTACTTGATGACACTAAAGTGTCCGCCATAGGCAGGTTTCAATGTAATCTGAAAGTTCTAAATATTATATAATTCGCATGGAAAGCAGTCCCCACAACTGATTCATAGAAGCCAGGTCTGCGTATTAATCCACATTACAACCAAGCCTTACATTCAGATTGATCTATTCTCATTCGTATCTCGGGAGACCTCCTTCCATACGAGATCGAGAAAAGTATCTTGTATGTATTGAGTAGACATTGGCGTAGTCTCTCTCGCTCTCTCTCTCTCTCTCTCTCTCTCTCTCTCTCTCTCTCTCTCTCTCTCTCACACATCCCTTTCTCCCACATCCCTCTCTCTCTCTCTCTCTCATCGATACTTTGACTAAACAGAACCGTAACCCTAACCTGATCCACAGTCGTGTGAATCTTAACCAACATTTGCGTATTAATCAGTCTTGTAGGTATCTGTTTGGTAGCGTTACGTATGATACTGTCAGGGAAACAGATTGGATTGGATTTTTGGCATGCGAATTCTCCAGACCACGCAGGGGCGCCGGAAGCAAATTTGAGGGGCGGGGATAGATTCCGCCTAAGGGGCACACTAGATGGCATTGTCTGGAGGAAGATCTGAACTGGGTGTCCCTCTCGCATAGAAAGGTGTTTGGCGATACCAGCCCTCCCACCCACTACCGGAAAGCGTTGAAAGGTGTAGGCTCTGAGAATCGATGTCATGCATTCTGAGTTTCCTATGGTCCATGTATACATGTTAGAGCAATGTTGAGTGAACTTATGCCTCCTTTGGTCAATTGTAGATATTCCTAATTCAACTGGAGAAATTATGTGCACTACTAAGGAGCTATGCCAGTGGTGTCAGGCTAACAGAGTAGGGTTGTGGGATGCAGGAAAGAGGCAAGAAGGTAGCTGCCCCAACATGCGATTTTTAAACCTACTGTTTAAAATAATCATACAAGGAGTACACCATTTAAAATTCCAGGAAATGCTTATGTTCATTGCTCGGAATGCCTGGAGTGGCTTAAAGGATGTCTTCCAAATTCCCGAGGATGACGGCCCAAACCTCTCTTCTGTGAGAGGACGGACGGCCACTCATAAACCCACCAACCTTTCCCTTGGCACCGAGCGTACCTCACGGTCCAGCAGCGTTCAACCTAGAATTCTCGTGCTTATGCATGCTCACAATAACGCTGTTATGAATGACAGGCTATGTTTTAGCACCGCTAATCATTAACCACAAAGAAATTATAATATACTGATTTTAGCAACCAGGGAAACGGATATTATTCTCATGACAACAGGAATCCGAAAGGCCTATATCTCTAAATTGCAACATCCAGTATTTGAATCAGGCAGGACCATCAGAAATATGAAATATTTGAGCGGAAGTGTCAAATCTATTAGTTTCCCGTACAAATTAAATTAACCTAAATTTTTTAGAGCTTATGGCGATCAGGTTTGACCAATTATCGACTTCCCTTAAAGATTTGATTTCCTAATTATACTTGCTAAATTGTGGCCCAATCCCTTACACGGTTGCATAGGAAAAGTAGTTTCTTTTCGATGGCCGCAAAACAAATCGACCAAATAGTTCGAACATGTTTAAACATGTGAAAAAGGTTGCTCAGCTCCTGTCTTAGATGAAGTTTCTTGGGCTTCATGTTAAAGGGCCAAGCTGTTTCAGAGAAGATCTTTAAATGTAATTTTTAACAAGTGTAAAATCCAAGATGTCAGCCAACAAAATCGAGGCAGCAGCTTCCCGGGTCCAACCCTGCATCCGACCATATGGCTCCCTCCTGTCCAGTTGTTATGGATAGACAGATGACGGACAGCCGACATATTTGCTGCTGCTGCTGCTGCTGCTGCTGCTGCTGCTGCTGCTGCTGCTGCTGCTGCTGCTGCTATTCAATACTCAGAATGCAGGAGATGGTTTCTAATTTCTAATATCATCTAATTTTAACATTCTTCCGAGGGAGACTGACATTAAATCCGCATCACGGCCATGCGTATACAAATTGTTTCTGCCTTTGCATATGCTTCACAATCCAATTGAAACAAATTTGATTTAGAGAGCTGTTGATGTCTATGATGTATTGGTCAATGGTCACCTGGGATGTTTATGCGATACATCAATTGAGCAGTGGGTTGGGGTGACGATGGGGTGAGGTGCGTGTGCGATGGATTATTTCAGGGGTTTTTTTAAGGGAGAAAACGTGTTCAAACATAGGAGAATCCGCTAGATTTCTTCTCAGAGCGTTATTTCAAAAAAATTTCCAAGAATGCTTCTACCTTACCCTGTGCCCAGTATGGTGGGTGAGGACACACCTTCTGGGATCGCAAATTATAGCGACTGCCCTACGATATTCAACAGTCATGTTCGAATCAAATTACTTTGTGTATTATGAGACACTTCATTTTCATGGTGAAATAAATATGTAATTCAGATTTTGGATTTCTTACCTCTGTTACTTAACCACACATTTAAAAACACGCTATTTCTAATTGCTACCATTGATAAATGAATTTCAACCGGTTGGATAGCGCGAAATTTGCGTTAAAATTATGTCAATGTGTTTGCAAGTCGTATTTTTTATAGTTAGGGTATCTGGGTTTTATTCAAAACACACACGAGGAGAGACTGAGTCAGCTAACCTAACAGATTGGACAGAAACAATAGAACATGTGTCTCCGTGAATATTTATTTCAGTGACTTAATTTATAATGGCAGTCTACCCTCCTCATTATCAAACATTTTAGGAACAACTCCGATATACACTCGCACAACACACGAACTAAGAATAACTTACACCAAACCTATTACAGAACAATGACAGCTACACAAAAACCATCCCACCAAGCAATACAACTCTGGAACAACACAGATATAAATATACGCACACAAATTCTTACACAAAGCTCTTTTAAACAAGATATTAAAAAAATAATCATAGAAAGATATTAAAAATCCAAACCAATGACATGAATGCAGAAGTCACCACCATGGATGATGCAGTTGTGTATAATAATAATAATAATAATAATAATAATAATAATAATAATAATAATAATAATAATAATAAAAATAATAATAATAATAATAATAATAATAATAATAATAATAATAATAATAATAATAATAATAATAATAATTATAATACTAATAATAATAATAATAATAATAATAATAATAATAATAATAATAATAATAATAATAATAATAATAATAATAATGCACCAAGAAAGGTTGATACAAATTAGGCCGCATTGTTATATATGACAATAATAATAACAATAATAATAATAATAATAATAATAATAATAATAATAATAATAATAATAATAATAATAATAATAATAATAATAATGCACCAAGAAATGTTGATACAAATTAGGCCGTATTATTATTTATGACAATAAAAATAATAATAATAATAATAATAATAATAATAATAATAATAATAATAATAATAATAATAATAATAATAATATTGTGAACAAGATATGCATGTGTTTTCACCATGCCCATGTGTGTGTGTGTGTGTGTGTGTGTGTGTGTGTGTGTGGTGTGTGCGTGCGTGCGTGCGTGCGTCACGCGTGCGTGCGTGCGTGTGTTAATTGTCTATTGTCTTAAATGTATACATGTAAATATTATTATATCTTCACCCATGATCCAACTATTACTGAATTATATGTCTATTATATACACCTGTGCAAAGGTTAAGCACCAGCAAAAACAATAGAACGTAGAAACATGATGGTACAACTAGGCTGCCATACTTTTTGTCCCCGCGTTAGCTGACATAATTCCAAGTACGAAATGCACATGCATGCATGACTTCCCGCCGCTTGATGTCCGTGCGTGGCGGGAAACAGCACACGTGTTCAGTTATGTAAAAGTCCAGTTTGAGGTGTAGAACATTACATACAGATTTAGGCGACAAGTTTAGGAATTTTGTGTTCATGACCGTGGTTTATTTGTACAGAGAGAATTAGCTCTTGATTGTGAACCGCTATGGCAAGACGAAGGTTAAGTGATCGTGTGAAATGGCAAATCATAGGCATGCATACCACTGGTATGTCATGCAGAGAGATTGGCAGACAGCTGAACATTAACCATACTGTAATCAGTCGTTTGATTGCAAAACATGGGCAAACTAACGAGGTGAAGGACAGGCCTAGATCTGGAAGACCGAAGAAGACTACTGCCCGTGATGATCGAGCCCTAGTACGCCTTGTTAGGAGATCTCCATTCACCAACAGCAGAGTGCTCAGCCAGCAATGGGAAACGCGCAATAGAGTGTCAATGTCTACCGTCAAAAGGAGACTGTATGCTGCTGGCATGAAAGCTAGGAGACCTGTCAGACGTCCTCTCCTCACCGCACACCACAAAGAGGAGCGTCTGAGGTGGTGCACCTGGAACCCACCCTATATTCATGGATGACAACGCCCGACCACATCGTGCTAGAGCTGTGCATGAATACCTCCGCCAGAATGCCATCGAAACCCTACCATGGCCAGCAAGGAGCCCTGACATGAACCCTATTGAGCATATCTGGGACATTTTGGGAAACATGGTGAGAAGGAGGGATCCTCCTGTGCAGAACTTACAGGAATTAACAGACGCACTCCATCTTGAATGGCAACGAATACCACAATGGCGTATCAGTCGGTTGGTGACCAGCATGAGACGTCGTGTCCAGGCCGTCATCCAGGCACAAGGTGGATATACCCGGTATTAATAATGACAGTCTCAAACTCGTGCACAGATGTTAAACTTCGTTTTCAGACACCATTAATGACAATCTAGCCACGTGTGTCAACTGTAGGGCAATAGTTGTCAGTTGTGTCAACGTAACCATATTCAGGCCTCGTTTTCAAGTTCAAACAAAAACATACAGTGTTTCCCCACCATCATAATCAGCATTCCTCTAGTTGCATTATTACCTCTTGCACTAAGATGGATGGGTACATAAATGTTTATGCTATTGCTTTCTTCATAGCACATGAATATACCCTCGCATGTGCGTAAAAATAGGGTGGTGCTTAACTTTTGCACAGGTGTATATGTTAAATGTAAGGGGTCCACCGCTGTATAGGCTCAGCCTTTGGTGGACTGCCTGTTGTGTAAATGTAAAATCTATGTGTTTTATGAAAATAAATAATTTTGAATCTTGAATCTTGAATCTTGCCCAAAGGACAACAGGGGCAGCTGCCCTGATGCCCCATCCTTCCGGCGCCCCTGAGACGACGAGGTGGCTTTCAGCGACAGTTAGGGAGCTTAGAAAGAGATTTCAGTGTTTTGTGTTAAAACACCGGGAGCTCGGTGTTGACACAGGTGTTATAGTTTATGCCATGGTTTAACGTATAGACGTGATACGGGAATCGAGATTATAGTTGCTTTATTTTACTACTCAGCATTAACTACCTAGTTGCCAGATTGTCCAGCTTAAAGCTGACATAGCATCTTCTATAACATCCCTCCTTTTATAACAAACAAAGTAACTATGTAATAATGAATTTAAAATAATTAACTATGGGTAATTAACTATAGGTAATGACAGTTTGTAAGCTATTTCAAATAAAGTCATTGAAATTGGAAGGACGGCGAGATTCTCTACCACTTCTGGTTACAACTAAAAGAGGACCAGTGGTAGGCTCTGAAGTTGTAGGTGTGAAAACAGTATTGCGAATAATTGTTCTGTTGTCAGCCGATTCTTCCAATGGAATTGGTTGAATCTAGCGAGGTGTTTCAAATGGTTCAGGGGTTTCACGGATATGTACACAATTGCGTCGATATTTATGTCCATTCATGTCAACCACATAACTACGAGGAGCGGCTTCAACTGTGATGGATGCTGGTTTCCACTGATGATCTTTCAGAAAGACTTTTACACGAACAGGCTGTCCGATAGACAATGGTGGTAACTGGTTCGCATGTCTGTCATGAAATGGTTTGGCGAATTTCGGCGTATGTATGACATCTGCATCAACTCTTAGACATGATTTGTACAGTTCTGGTACACATAGTAAGAATGACCGGGTTCTGCAACGCATAGGACGTTGAGCAGGAGATGAAGTCATGTTTGTTGATGGCTTGTTTCTCCACTCGAGTAGAGCTTTCCAAATGTCTCTCCCATCGTCAACAGCTTTTATGATAAGTGTTTTTACAATCTTTACTGCCGACTCTGCTTTGCCATTGGAGCGACTATGAAATGGACTAGAGATTAAGATGTTCGAAATCCCAGTCTCGAGCAAATGATTGAAAGTCTTTCGATGCATAATTAGGTCCACCGTCCGAGATCAGAGAACATGGTACACCATGTATTGCAAACACAGGTTTCAGTGTACTGATTAGGCATTCTGTAGTCATAGATTCAATGTGCATTAGTTCAATATAATCAGAGTAAATGTCGACAAGTACACAATAGTGCTGCTTGTCGACTTCGAAACAATCGGAAGCTACAATTTGCCAGGGTACTTTGGGTATTGGGTATGTCATTAATGGTTCTTGTTGTTGAGAGGTTTGATAGGCCTGATAAATCTTGCACTTTCCAACTGCTTCTGTTAAGTCACTATGCATCTGAGGCCAATACATGATGTCACGGGCTGTGTTAACTGTTCCATTAATTCCAAGGTGTGATGTTTGCGGTCCAAAATGTTATTAAGTATGAAGACTGTTCATCTAGTTCTACTTGTAGGAACCCGTCTTTTGCATCACATACAGTGTAGACTTTTGCATTTGTTAACCGAGGCGCTATGTCATCGATAGTCGAGATCGGACAGTGATTGCGAAGAATTGCTTTGTTCAGATTCTGCGGATCTAAACAAACACAAAGTGGCTTTCCAGGACGTTGAACTGCGACCATGTTGCCGATTCATGGGGTTGGTGTGTTAACCTTAGCTATGATATCCTTCTGTTCATAGTCATCTAATTTTGCTTTCACTTCACATTTTACCGGAATAGGAACACGACGGGGATTATTCTGAACTGGCTTTATGCCTGGATCGACCTCAATGTGGTAGTCACCTGAAAACCTTCCTAAGCCTTCAAAGACATCTTTGTATTTGTCTATTATAGTGTCACATGATAGGACAGTATCTGATTACACAGTGTATTAAGTGTTCCTCATTGAACTTGACTAAATTCAAGGCTTCACATGCATTTCCAGAGAGGAGTATGACGGCCGCATCTTGCACAATTTCAACATGTATTTTCTTGCGAATTTTGCCGGATGTACAGTACAGAGAAGCTGCGCCAAATGGTCGCATTGTTGCATGATTATACATTTTAAGCTTCTTATCAGAGTGTTTCATTTCTGGGTCGCTGCACTGCATTAGTTTACGGTATTCCTCCAGCCGCATTATGCTACAGCTTGTACTTGAATCGAGCTGACATTTGACTTTTGCTATGTTGCCACTGGGTGCAGTTGCTGACAAATTAGTGAAGTACTGTTTGTGCGTAGAATCTGATGAGTTAACAATATAGACTGATTCGTCACTGTCACTAATGTCATGTTCTTGTAATGCATGGACATTGATATTAGTCTTATACCCATCACCTGATAATTTCTGCTGGCAGACTTTGGCAGACTGATTCCACATTCCACAGCTTTTACACTATCTTGCTTGGAGACTGATTTCGACTGCGACTATGATTGCTAGCTTTATGATTTGTATAAGTTTGTTTGACATAGTGTTTGTTCTTTTGGACATAGTTTACCAATTCAAGTCCACCACTAAGCTTTTCTACCTGAATTGAGACTATTTCTGCTGCCGTAACAGTTTCTATTGCTGTATCAAGAGTTAATGTTGTCATAGCTAGCAATTTTTTGCACATTTTTGTCTGTGACACCGAGCACACGTTTGTCTCTGATCATTGAATCAGTTAAACTGCCATAGTTGCATGTACTAGCTAGCTTACGAAGCTTATTAACATAAGTGTCTGCATTGTCAGTGCCCTGGTTGCACAAACCAAAGACTTAACGTTCATACATTTCGTTGCGTTTTGGCTTAAAATGTTGTTCCAGCACATGCAGAATTTTATCTGGCTTCTTCCTGTCTTTCTCTGACAAATCTACGTGCTTTAGGATAAGGTTGCACTCTTTCCCCATAATTGACTGCATGGTTGCAACCTGGACAAGTTCTGATTTCTTATCAACACCTGTTGTGACTAGATAGTTCTGGACACTAGTCTTAAAATATTCCCAGTTGCTTGGAACATCTCCCTTCATGTCCATAGGACATGGGCCAGTAATACCGCTAGCCATTCTGGTATCTAGAGTGAATGTTCAGCTTTAACTTCAGAATTTTCGATTCTGCTATTTGGAATGACGGTTCAGATTTAACTTTGGATTTTTCGAACGTGACACGTCTGTGCGAGCACGTAATTTTCCCCGTACCCGACCGGGAACCAATTTGAATTAGCACGAAATTGTACAGTCCTTTGCGAGGCTTACTCACTAATTCTAACGAAGTTTCAGGATATATGACGGAATTCACATTATTCATATGCGGACATGAGCACGAACTGTTATAGTTTATGCCATGGTTTAACGTATAGACGTGATACGGGGATCGAGATTATAGTTGCTTTATTTTACTACTCAGCATTAACTACCTAGTTGCCAGATCGTCCGGCTTAAAGCTGACGTAACATCTTCTATGACAACAGGGAGATCAGAACCGGTAGTATTATAAGAACTGGAACTGGTAGTTATGATGCTGTTCCTCTGTGAAATTTGTAGTATCAAATATTTAGTTAGGTATGTTAATATGCCTGAGCTTCAGAGACAGAGATATAGGCGCGCATGAATTCTAGTGCCCATGTGTTAATTATTTATGTTGTTTTGGATATGATATAATGAGTCTGCAGAACGTGAGAAACTAATCCACTCTTGGAATGGCACCGCCTCTAATTAACATAAGACAGAGACCCTAACCCCGGTGTTGGGGAACGATGGCTCCGGCGGTAGTGTGCTGGTCTGTAAACCAGCTACGCGGCTGGGGTGTGCGCCTTTGGTCGGCCATCTAGATATTATTCAGAAATTTGGGCAATCGCCTTCCCTCTTCGTTGCATCTTCCCATCCAGGAGTAAAATGAGTACCAGTGTGGAAACGTGGGTCGTTCAGATGGGACATTAACCAGTTGCTCAATATCGCACGTGATACGCCATCACAATCATGACCACCAGTGGGAACAATAAGACGTATCATCACGTGCCATCCTTTTACAGCTTTGAGAGGAGGAGCACTTTATGGCGCAGTATTAGCATCGGTATCGTTGGATCTACTAATTTCTCATACACGGTGTACTGACACACTTCTGCGGACTTTTAAGTTGATCCGACTTTGGGACGTAAAATTTGCAAATAACGATATACCTCCGATAGGAGATCGAGAAAAGAGACCTCTGCTCTCCGAAGTGGAGTCTGTGTAACAGTCTAGTAGTTGTCATGGCGTAACCCGATGCCGAACAGTACTTAGAGGCGTATTCTCGGCACGAAACTTCGCCTTTATTTGTAGATTGGCGACCTCGGCGACATGACAAAGCCGAATCAGTCCGGGCAAGACAATGAAATTTGGTGCAATACAAATTCATGCTTAGAATAGCCCCCACAATTTTTACAAAAAAATTAAAAACACCTGAAATAATATACACCATAAATAAAAGACACAGAATAAGTTCATTCTTAATGAGAATTTATTTCATAGCAATATTACAATGTGAGTTTGTGCTTTACAAAACAAATTTGTGTTGTGAAATGTGAGTGTGTGTTGTGCAATGCGAGTGTGTGCTGTGAAATGCGAGTATGGGTTGTGCACTGCGAGTTTGTGTTGTGCAATGCGAGTTTGTGTTGTGCAATGCGAGTTTGTGTTGTACAATGCGAGTGTGTGTGTTGTGCACTGCGAGTTTGCGTTGTGCACTGCGAGTTTACGTTGTGCAATACGAGTTTGTGTCGTGCAATGCGAGTGTGTGTTGTGCACTACGAGTTTGTATTGTGCAATGTGAGTTTGTGTTGTGCAATGCGAGTGTGTGTTGTGCAAGGTGAGTTTGTGTTGTGCAGTGCGAGTTTATGCTGTACAATGTGAGTGCGTTGTGCAATGTGAGTTTGTGTTGTGCAATGCGAGTGTGTGTTATGCAATGTGAGTTTGTGTTGTGCAATGCGAGTGTGTGTTGTGCAATGTGAGTTTGTGTTGTGCAATGTGAGTTTGTGTTGTGCAATGCGAGTGTGTGTTGTGCAATATGAGTTTGTGCTGCGCAACGCGAGTATGTATTGTATAAAATAAATGAAAATACAATATTAAAAGAATATGTACAAACCTTCCTCACCGACCCCCTCTCGCTCTCTCTCTCTCTCTCTCTCTCTCTCTCTCTCTCTCTCTCTCTCTCTCTCTCTCTCTCTCTCTCTCTCTCGCTCTCTCACTCTCTTTCTCCACCCCTTGCCCAATTCGTGCACGTAATATCAGCAGTTTGCACATGCGTGTATTGCTCATATTGAAACATGATGACAACGATAAAGAATTAAATTAACAGCTATAATTTATTTCTTCTCATCCGAAATTCTCTCCACCTTGGTGGTACCACGAGAGTGCGCAATACCAATGGATCACCGTGCGCATGCAGCGACGGCTATTCTAATCAGGTATTCAATGAACTCGATGATTGTGATAAAACTGGCGCCGATAAACACACCAAATACACCCCCAAGACTACCTGAAAGACAAAAACACAGATTCTCATTATACATGAATACAATCGTCATTGTATACAATATTTGATAATTTTCCCACCCTGCAATCTCAGCGGGACCCACAATACACCACCCAAACAAGCTTGAGAACATCGTTGCTTTAACAAAGTCTTCACCATATTTTTGTAATCGTGGTATAATGTTCAATCATAGCACGTCGAACAACAACAACGACGACGACGACGACGACGACGACGACGACTACAACGACTACGACGACTACGACGACTACGACGACTACGACGACAACAACAACAACAACAACAACAACAACAACAACAACAACAACAACAACAACAACAACAACAACAACAACAACAATGCTACGTTTACATCTGAATCCAATTGGGATAAAATTACTGTACGTTATTACAAAGAAAATGATCGCAATATTAAGAATAATTACAATAGAACTACAGACGAGAGTGACAATTATTACAATATTAAGTACTGTAACAGCACTACTGATACGACAACTACTGTTGCTAGAGCTTATGCCGATACTACTGTTAATGCCAATGATGCTGCTACTGCCACTACCACGGCCACGGCCACGGCTACGGCTACGGCTACGGCTACTGCTATCACTACCGTTAACGATGCTGCTACTGTTACTAATACTATTACTGCTAATACTGCTACTACTGCTACCGTTACTGCCGAGGCTACTACAATTCCTAGTATTAGGGATACAATAACTACTGGTAATGTTAATAATGCGACTGCTAGGGATAATAACAACAACAACAACAACAACACCACCGCCACCGCGGCAACTGACATGGCCACTGTCACCACCATCGCCACCACCACTACCACCACCACCACCACCACCACAACCAACAACAACAACACCCGTAACGTCGCCAGCAGCGGCAACGACGACAATGACGACGACGGCGACACCGACGACGACAACACTGAATTTAATGTAGGGTTTCTCAACGTGTGTGGCTTGAAAAATAAATTAAAGTACCCGGAAATGGATGAGTTTATAAGACAGTTTGATATTGTAGGAATAGCTGAAACCAATCTAGACGACCTAGATACAGTGAGAATAGATAATTATACAGTGATTACAAAAAACCGCATAAACGCCCGACGTAAATCTGGGGGAATTGCTTTACTAATTAACAATACGATATCTAAACACATTCAACAACTGGACACAGATAGTGAATATGTCCTCTGGGCATCGATATCTAAGACATACACAAACCTAAATAGCGAGATAATAATTGGCTGCGTCTACATTCCACCGGAATATTCAGACTATTCAACTATAGAGGCTTTTGGAGAACTGGAGCGTGACATTATTAAATTCTCAAACGGAAGTAAATTATTCCTATTAATAGGCGATCTAAATGCGAAAACCGGCATACTAGATGACTTTCTACACAGCGACGAAACGTTGCTACATTTTGTAGGCACCGATCCAAATGATATAGAAGGAAGCACGCAATTTGATGCACCAAAACGCATATCGCAGGACAAAAATCGTCCTAATAATTATGGTCATAGACTACTTGACCTATGTAAATACAACAGCTTCTTCATACTCAATGGTAGAGCAGGTACAGACGCAAACTTAGGTAAATTAACATCGAGGTATGGTAGCGTTATAGATTACGGTATATCCTCAGCCGAACTTTATAAATACATATCAAAATTCAAAGTCTCTGATTACTGTTCTATCATATCTGATATACATTCCGCACTGAACCTATCAATAGTCTTAAAGACTACATCAAAGGTAGAAGAATCTAATAATACCAACAACACCGACTCATTAACAACGCGAAAATGGAAGTTTGAGCAAAGAAATGCATTTATCGATAAAATACTACACCACTACACTTTGCCAAATGTAAAAACCCAGATTGCAAATGGTGCACTTGGCACGCAAATCATTAACGAGCTTACGAACGCAATCACAAAAATGTTTGAGGAATCAGCTGCGGAAACTTTCGGTAATATAAAGCCCACTCGTATACCCCAGAAAAAACAATCGTGTCGTCCATGGTATAACGAAAACTGCAAAAAAGCGCGTATAGAATATCATCGGTCCAGAAATGAACTCAGATGTCGAAATATAGAAATAAACCGACAACGCATGATAGACGCCAGCAGGAATTATAAAACTATCATGAAACAGTCAATTGCTCGATACAAATGTAATCGCCATAGGGAAATTAGAGCAATGAGTAGCAGTAACCCAAAAGATTACTGGAAATTAATAAAACTGAAAAATACATTAGAACCATCCACAGTAACAACAGAGGAAATGTATACATTTTTCAAATCCATAAATGAAGAAGACGGTAACACAAACAGAGATCTTACATTGGTAAATGATGAACCAACAGACACGTCACCAGAAAACAACATATTAAATTCCCCTATCACATGTGAAGAAATATTGAAATCCATTAAACTACTCAAAACAAACAAAGCTGCAGGACCAGACGGAATATTAAATGAACACATAAAATCAACAGATCATATTATGCTAGACGTATACAAATCTCTCTTTAACTTAGTCCTAGACTCTGCGATAAACTGATGGCACCATTATCCCCATATACAAACGAAAAGGCGATCCGAACGCCCCCAAAAACTACAGACCAATTACGTTACTTAGCTGTTTGGGAAAACTTTTTACATCTATATTGAGTAGCCGAATAAATAAATTCCTCGAAAACTCTGACAAACTGTTTGAAAATCAGGCAGGCTTTAGAAATGGCTATTCCACTACTGACCACATCTTTACACTCTATACATTAATAGAAATATTTAAAAGAAGAAAGAAAAAACTATTTTGCTGCTTTGTAGATTTTGAAAAAGCTTTCGACTCGGTTTGGCGCGATGGACTTTGGTATAAACTTAGACAGCATAGTATCTCTGGCAAGATTTTTAACGTAATTAAAAGCATGTACAACAACATAAAATCAGCAGTTAAGTTCAATAATGCAGTGTCACAGCCCTTCGCCTGTATCAGAGGAGTGCGACAGGGAGAAAATCTCTCACCTATTCTATTTGCAATATATCTTAATGACTTAGAAAGCTTTCTTCAGAACCGAAACAGTAAGCAAATAGAACTCTATAGCGAAGAAGAAGAAATAA
The DNA here is from genome assembly GCA_034401795.1 of Chaetoderma sp. LZ-2023a. Taxonomy (NCBI): domain Eukaryota; kingdom Metazoa; phylum Mollusca; class Caudofoveata; order Chaetodermatida; family Chaetodermatidae; genus Chaetoderma; species Chaetoderma sp. LZ-2023a. Next base: position 5,360,197 of record CM067366.1, read on the forward strand.
ATAATTTACTGAATCTACTAATCCTTCTTTATGCTGATGACACTGCTGTACTAGCAAATAGTTCACGCGACCTACAGGAAACGCTCGATTCTTATGATGAATACTGCGACGTATGGAAACTCAAAATTAATATAGACAAAACAAAGGTCATGGTCTTTGGCAGTACAAAACGATTCTATGAAAAACTACATTTTCGTCTTAAATTAATAGAGCTTGAAATAGTAGATAGCTACAAATATCTTGGAATATTTTTTTTCATATAATAGCCGCCTCCTTTTAGCGGAGAAAAATATTTCCGAACAAGCTCGCAAAGCTACATTTGCACTACATCGCCGAGCCAGGGAGCTGGACCTACCAACGGATTGCCATATTAAATTGTACCACCAAATAATTGAGCCAATCCTACTATACGGGTGCGAAGTCATCGGAATAGAAAACTGTAACCTATTAGAGAAAGCAAATTTAGATTTTTTCCGGTACATCCTAAAGATAAAAAATAGCACCCCAAAGTTTATGATATACGGCGAGTTAGGAGAAACCCCAATCAAAATTGTAATAAGAAAACGCATGATAACATACTGGCTTAGGCTCATCTCAGGTAAGCAAACCAAACTCGCTTGCGAAATATACAAACATATTCTATTAGACCACAATCAGAACGGAACATACTACAAATGGCTAGACTCTATAAAAAATATTTTAGATAGCACGGGGCATAGCTATCTCTGGACGAACCAGACAATACACAACTTCAATGAAACAAAAATAAGAATAAGCAAAAATCTTGATGACCAATATATCCAAACATGGCAATCAGAGATGGGCGTATCTTGGAAGGGAAAAATCTACCACTCTTTTAAAATAAATTGGGAAATGGAAAATTATCTCATGAACTTAAATGACCGTAACAGAATCTTATTCACGAGATTTAGAACAAGCAATCATCGGCTACCAATAGAAACGGGGCGGTGGAAAGGCATACTCCGGGAAGAAAGAATCTGTCCACTATGCACCCTGGATGAAATAGGAGATGAATTTCATTACCTATTCATCTGCGAATTCTTTAGCGATAAACGTATAGAAATCTTCCCAAGACACTATTATAAAAGACCAACAACGACAACAACAATAACTATAGCAGCGACAGCAACAACAGCAACAATAACAACAATATTAATAATAGTAAGGTTTAAACATAGTAGTCAACCATGTCTAGAAAACTACTCTACCGCTAGATGTCGCTCCATTCAGACTAGTGCTCGAGTCGGACCACACGCTTTTGAAACCAAATGTAACAAACTGACCGCATTAGTGAACAGGTTCCACTGGGTGGGTGCACAAGATTCCCCATAAACTACCTAAGATTCGATCCGATCTGTTACTCAAATACCTGATATCATAATAAAAATGTGTCACTTTTTATATGACGTTACAATCATACAACGTAAGCAGGCAACTGCCCTAGTAATCCGCTTGGTGTCCGACACTGGTTATTCAAGATCTCCCCTAAGCTAGGCAAGAACCGACCCTATGTAACCCAATTATCTGATGTCATAATAGAAATGCATCAGCTGTCGGCTAACGTTATAGTGTAACGTTATAATGTGGTCTTCTTAAAGATTTCCCTTAAACCAACTAAGAACTGACCCTATGTTACCCAAGTATCTGATGTCATAATAGAAATGCGTTAGCTGTCAGCTAACGTTATAGTGTAACGTTATAATGTGGTCCTCTTAAAGATTTCCCTTAAACCAAAACTGTTACCCGAGTATCTGATGTCATAAAAAACACGTCACATTTTAGCCGACGCCAAAATCACATAATGCAAACAACCACCTGCCTTAACAACCAGTTTGTTGCACCCACACTGTGGCTATCCAAGAAACAATAACAAGAAACCTAATTGTAGAAAAACTATAGAGTAACACGATGAGAGGCTGTTTTGTAGATTTAACACAGCAATGAATGGTTCGGTTATCGAGCAAGTCACTCCGGTGGTGAATACCCAAAATAGTCTTTGTCGCGATATGAATGAATATAACTGTCTATTGTTGAAAATAAGGTTGTTCTGTATTTTAGTTTTAAAAAATGACTACCTTATGTACAGCAATAACCCATTTCTAAGAATACCAATCTGACATTTTTTATAATCAGTTATTATATATTTATTATAATCTAAATCCTGATGACCCCCACAATATGACCACTATAATTTTAGTATTTTGTTATTGAGATGGCGGTACAATAACAGTAATAATTTTGTCATTACTAATTATGAAGTACGTGTAAATAATAACTGTAGCTTTCATAATAATTCTAAGTTACTACTACTACTACTACTACTACTACTACTACTACTACTACTACTACTACTACTACTACTACTACTACTACTACTACTACTACTACTACTACGACTACTGCTGCTGCTGCTGCTACTGCTAGTGCTATTGATGCTGCTGCTGCTGCTACTACTACTACTACTACTACTACTACTACTACTACTACTACTACTACTACTACTACTACTACTACCACTACTACTACTACTACTACTACTACTACTACTACTACTACTACTACTACTACTACTACTACTGCTACTACCGAAAGCACAAACAGTGGTTATATAACTAGATAAATACCAAAATATGTAATTATGAATTGATATATAATGTCTGATCGCCATAACATTTATAATTTCTGTAAATTCATATTCCCCATATGCCATTATGTGGCCTGGGGGTGTAAATAAAATAATCTGAATCTGAATCTGATAATTTAATTCAAAGTTGAGACATTTTATTAAAACTTCAATGAGTGTGCCAAGTTTTAACATAATACCCTATACGCTTCGAACCAATTTAAACGAAATGTTTACATAGGTTTACACTTAAATAAAAATTTTAAAATAGGATATCGCTTTGAATTCTGCTATAATTAATAGACGACAAATACAGCTAACAAAACTTTAACTCTTTGGTCCCTGAACATCAGAGATGAATCTCAGCACCAAGACAAGCAAATAGGTAAGCTATTGAACGCTTTGAAGCTAGTGGACCTTTCCACTTTATCCATCAATCATATGACGTCTTAATCAACTACGTGACGTGTAGGATGACGTCATAGTAAATGACGTCATGAATCACGTGGACAAGTTCGTCCCGAACGCATAATTAATGACGGACTAAGCGTTGTTGTACGAATTGCATGTCTTTACCATTTAATAAACATGCTGTTGAATATTTTGAAACTAATTTGACTGTGCGCTGTTGCTGCCATAAGCAAAAACTGCACCCGGTCAAGAAAGTTTCAAAATATTCAACAGCATGTTTATTAAATGGTAAAGACATGCAATTCGTACAACAACGCTTAGTCCGCCATTAATTATGCGTTCGGGACGAACTTATCCACGTCATTCATGACGTCATTTACCATGACGTCATCCTACACGTCACGTAGCTAAAACTTGATTCCTCCATTTTGACAGGTAGCTGTTTTTGCAACAGCTCCCAGTCAAATTAGCTTCAGCATCTCTTACAATTGGTCATTAGGATTCAAATGTAAAATCGGTGGTTGTTGCACTCTGTGAGTCGTAGCAGTACCCTATTTATATCCAGGTGTTCAAGTGACGTCGCAACTGTCAATGCTACCGGTGTTCAAATGACTTAGTATGTACTCAAGTGATTTAATCGGTATTCAAGTGACTTAATGTGTACTCAAGTGACTTAATCGGTACTCAAGTGACTTAATCGGTACTCAAGTGACTTAATGGGTACACAAGTGACTTAATAGGTACTCCAGTGACTTAATGGGTACTCAAGTGACTTAATGGGTACTCAAGTGACTTAGTGGGTATTCAAGTGACTTAATGGGTATTCAAGGGACATAATGGGTATTTAAGTGATTTAATGGTGATTTAAGTGATTTAATGGGTACGCAAGTGACTTAATGTGCATTCAAGTGACTTAATGGGTATTCACGTGACTTAATCGGTACTCAAGTGATTTAATGTGTATTCAAGTGATTTAAAGTGTATTCAAGTAGCGTAATGGGTATTCACGTGACTTAATGGGTACTTATGTGATTTAATGGGTATTCAAGTAACTTAATGGATATTCAAGTAATTTAATGGGTAGTCAAGTGACTCGCGTATTGAATGTCCATTTCTAGGTCCAGAGAAGACTATTTTTTGAAATTTTACCGCTGGAATGGATGGCTCGGTTGGTATTCTATTGGCCTGCAAGTGGCCATTCCTCAAGATCACTACAGAGACCGGTTTTGGCCGACTATGGTCAGAAAAGGGTTACGCCAATCTATCTTCAATGAACTAGTATCACGTGATCTACAAAATGATTTGGTATTCGTATTAGCTACAGTACAGTTTAGAAATTACTTAAACATGTTTCCAAATACGAAAGCAGAAACATATTAGTTACTGCAATTTTGAACACGATGTAAGAAATGATCATGTGATATAATTGCATGGGCGTGTTTTTACCTATGATGTCTTCTGGTGTGTACACGGGAACCTGCTGGACATGCCGCTCCAGCATCGTCTCGAAGGACACGGATAACTGCAACTTATTATCTCTGCAATAGAAATCCAGCCGATGTGTACACATAATTATCTTAAAGCAACAACGACGACGACGACGACGACGACGATGACGGCGGCGGCGGCGGCGGCGGCGGCGGCGGCGACAGTAAGTGCTTTAATCCAGTAAATTGCATTGTAATATTTCTACAGTAAGTCTATAGAAATGAATTAAACAGTATTATTTATGAAAATAGATTTCAAAACTGTATAACCATGGAGTTAGTTCATATTGCTAGACATTTGCCACATAATCTCATATTCAGCCATTCGCCATTCCCCAGTTATATCTCTTTATGAGGGTTTACAGATGAATATTTTAATAGTGCTGCATTAATAAAATTGAAATAAATCAAGTGCATAACCTGTCTCTCCGGTTTCCTTTAGCAAAACTAAAATATTTGACAAGGAATCACAAGGCATGTTTCGCCTGAAAAGATGTTAGGCGTATTGAATGTAAATCACAAGCATAAGTAGTAGTAGTAGTAGTAGTAGTAGTAGTAGTAGTAGTAGTAGTAGTAGTAGTAGTAGTAGTAGTAGTAGTAGTAGTAGTAGTAGTAGTAGTAGTAATAGTAGTAGTAGTAGTAGTAGTAGTAGTAGTAGTAGTAGTAGTAGTAGTAGTAGTAGTAGTAGTAGTAGTAGTAGTAGTAGTAGTAGTAGTAGTAGTAGTAGTAGTAGTAGTAATAGCGGCGGCGGCGATGGCCGACGCGACGGCGGCGGATGCGGCGGCGACGACGATTACGACCGCCTCGGTAGCAGCAGCAACACCAGCAGCAGCAGCAGCAGCAGCAGCAGCAGCAGCAGCAGCAGCAGCAGCAACATCAGTAATAATAGTAGCAGCAGTACCTGATTTGTTGATGACTCAGCTTATTAGAGTTCATAATTTCTTCCATATTAGATTCGGCTGGGTATTGTGCATGGGATATTCTCATATCATATTGGTTCCATTCACAACGATGGAGACACTGGGGACAGACCTTATCTTTCTCTGAAAAAATTGTATAATAATAGAAAAGAATCCAGTTTATCGATCAATCAGATGACGTCATAATCAACAACGTCACATGTTGGCTGACGTCATACTCATTACGTCATGAATGACGCGATTTATTCCGTCATATATGCTTAATAGTCCGTCAAGTTGTACGATTTGTATTATGTCTTTACTATTTAATAAACATTATGTTGACTATTTTGAAACTAATTTGACTGGGCGCTGTTACTGCCATAGGCAGCAACAACACCCAGTCAAACTAGTTTTGAAATATCCAACTGTTTACCTGTATAGTTTTCTGGAAACCGTAGTTGAGATTCAGAGAGTGCGGGGATTGATTGATCCCAACATGGGCAAAGCGTGTGTGGAGCTTACCCAGAGATGGGCGGGGCATAGTTAAAACTGCATTCCTCCATTTACCTTTTCAGCATCGCGTCATGGTAAATATAGACATCCGTCACAGGAGGGTTCGTATCATGTGCATATGGTAGTGTCTTCGTTCCCAGGGAATAGCTTGAATATCAAGAAGTTGGTAAAAGCATGCTGACCTAGCCATGGAACAAATAATATGACTACAATCTGAAAAGGATTTACATTTTCGCTGTGGTTCATGAATGTAGACTTTCTATGCTTTGATAATTACGTTTACTAAAACTATGGAACAGATGTGACTATGCCTGCATGCCTTAATTTTAAGATCCGATACGCAACATGCGAAACGTAATGGTCATACATGGAGCAACTCACTTATGCATAAAATTGCACGCATTATTGCTATGTATAATAAAATTTAATAACCAACAAGATTTATGTGTCTAACATTGGAGAATAGCTAATCTTAACAAACATAATTAGCATATGTCAAGCTGATACACGAAATTAGGTTAAATTAATGATATCCTTTATTCTGAATCTTCAACGTCAAGATTGACGTCATAGTGGAAGAAGCTACACGCTGCAACGTTGCGTTTACGTTCAACTCCAACAGGAAATATATAACATTTTAATTGCAATGGGTCTATATATTGTCACGTTGATACACAGCATATTATTTAGAGCAATTACCACCGGAAGGTAAAAAGGCGTTCCATGTGATGGAAGCAGGCAAATTAATTAATGTGGTGAACAAGCAAAACACTAGCGGGTGGACGAATTCATAGGAGACTTACATCAGTTATCGATCGCCCGAGGCCTCCGTATTCTACGCGACCTTTCGCCAACATTTCTCGCCGAGTAACCTACGTAGATCTATGTGCCGTTAAAGTTATCCTGGAGCATTAAGATTGGAAAATATCTACAACAATTCAGTGACGATCGTCTTCTTCTGAGCCGCCATTTTACTTTGATATTTGCAGGCGCCATTGTTTGGGATTCTAATGCTCTCGCTTCTGCCCAAAGCTCGGTATAAAACCATTCCTGTAACGCTAATGCTAGTCACTGTACTGCTGGCCTCCAAGGTGAACCGATCTACCTGCATAGCGTGTAGTAAGCGTATAGTAATAATGGAGGTAGCTAGATACTGAGTGGATATCTATAGGATCATAAAACCATTTTTTTCTTGGAACCGTTCTCACTTTCTAAATGTTTTTTCGTTTCTGAGATGTTCATATAAATACCACACCGCCGCTATTATAAAAGGCTTACTTATGTCCATATCTGGAATATCAAGGAGCTCGTTGTCTATTCAGGGGCGTCGTGCAAGACTCAAATTTGCGGGATGACAGATGGAAACTAATCCGCGTGACATATTTGCAATTTTAAGAAATGTTGGGGGTACTCATAGATGGCCAACTAACTTTTAGTAAACACATACAACAACTAGTAAACAAAGCTAACTAGACAAAGGCATAACGTACCAGTGTCAGATATGGGCTTTAAGCAAAAATCTCAACGGCGCACCACTTCCCAAATGAGATGGTTGAGAAGGTCAGTGAATAAGACCAGAAGAGATAGCATTAGAAATGAAATAATCAGAGACATGTTATAGTAACACCGGCGATCCAACATACCGCAGATAAGTAAAGGTTCAAGTGGTTCAGAGAATGGCTACAAACCAACCAGCATTCAGAGCATGCAACATGCACTGCTTAGGATTCAAATCAAACGCAAAATCAAGAAAGAAGAATAGATTGATGGCGAGACAGAATGGCATGGCATAACAACCTTCCAAGTATCCCATCCGGCAGCGGACATAAATCGTCATCTCCACGCGACACCCATTGGTGCAAGCAAGAAGATAAAGTAAACTAGGAGGCGTAGTCAATGGGACGCCATAAAAATGCTCACATTTTCACCAAGTTTAACATTTTAACCCAACGCCTGTACCCCATTCCTGCACCCCCTTCCCAAGGGGCAAAGCTCAATATAAATGGCATCTCGCAATACCCAGTCATATGGGTAACTGACATTACTAATTTGGTTGAATTCCACAAAATGCTTTTTCAAAGAAAATATCGGGATGGACAGATGAACAGATGGGTTATTTCAATACCCCTAACATCTTTTCCTTCTAGACGAAAGGTGATAAATATCTTTGTATCCATGGGGTTGCTTTACAAAAGGCATTGGCAATATACCATTGTAGTAAGAGGCAATCAAATCTATAAGAAAGATTGCGGATCGAATATGAAACTGAATAAATTATGCAATTTTTTGTCATTTCATTTATGTCTGTGTGCAAATACTCCATGTATGATCATGAAACGTGTGGTAGTAAAAATGAAGTATTTGAGCTAAAGACACAGAGGTTTGAATTTCTCTCTAATTAGGATTCGATAATATATTAATGCTTAAAATCTCGGATTTGTATTAAAATCGCGAACTTTAAAACAGCCACCAAGATATGTCCGCGCGCGCAATTCTGTGACTTATCATAGGCATATTATTCACAGAGGCATGGAGAATATCGATATGATATGTTTAGACCTGTATTAGATATAACGTGAAATATATACTACTTGTATGAAGTTGTAGGCATAATTCTTGTTCGCAAATGGCTCTGCGCGCTGAATCAAATGTTCTTTGTATGAAATAATCCCGACATCACCAGCTAGAACTTCTCGCTACGCTATGTACAAGGGATTGATCTATGTATCCCCACTCGAAAAACTTTGAGAACTAGATGCTCGGAGAAGCAATTACATAAATTCTGTATAATCAAAGAACATATATAGTACACAAAAATGGTATTGCCAATATTTTTGTGGGCGCATATACTCCACCGGGCACCTGTTGCACGACGACACTTTGTCTATTTTAAAATGCATTGATAAATACAATAGAACGAAAAAGTTACGTTGGTTACACCGTGTTGCCTATATGGCTATGCTTAGCGGTTGTTCCACTTTGACGCCACTAGCTTAGTAATTTATCAGCAATACATACATACATCAATACAGCAATACAGCAATACACCATGTATTAGCAAAAGTATACCAACTATCGTATTTGGAAGGACGGAGTATATATATATATATTTATATTGTGCTTTAAGGCATTATAATATACTCAGTCCTTCCAAATATATGTACTACCTTTAATCAGGCGTTGTATTTTATTTGTTATGACGAGTTAAACGACCGTACTGATCAAATTCGTTTAGTAGGCAGTAGACCCAAGCTAACAACGGAGGCATTCAATTCTAGCAATGCCACTGACATTTCTACCTCAGCTTTATGCCCCTGCTGGAATCAATTTGAAACTTTGAAACCTGACTTTCCAGGAACTAAGTTTTAATGTAAGTTGTTGAATATTTCGAAACCAATTTGACCGGGCGTTGCCTATGACAGCAGCAGCTTCCAGTCAAAATTTGTTTCAAACTAATCAAGACAATGGTTATTAAAATATGAATTCCTCAAAGACATACAATTCGTATACGTTCACCGCAGACTAGTTGCCACATTATGGGCACCTTAACTAACTAGAAGTGTAAATAAAATTTATGATTTAGGTTGCAATCAACATTTTATTTTAATCTATTGTCTGTGCTGGCGGGAAATCTCGTATAAAAGCGGTGTCATCTGCTTCAAATATGTTTTTATCAACTTATGAGAACTTTAATCATTTATATATGTAATTATTTGGCATTGCGGTATTATAATTAATGACTTATTCACAGACCGTGCGATTCACCACCTCCATCACCGGTTGCACCAAACATTAATAATTTCACCGTTTAAGTTGAAATTAGATCTATAGAACAAAGTCGAAGAACCTAGTCTTCTAATCCCCTAAAACATTACCTGTCATGTAATAGATGCAGTTCATATATTGCAATACGGTGCAAGCACTCATATTCACTGTCAAGGGAAACATACAGTAAGGTATATTAGTGTCAATATTTTCTTAAGAAAGAAAGAGGGATGGGATAGGCAGACGGAGAGAGAGAGAGAGAGAGAGAGAGAGAGAGAGAGAGAGAGAGAGAGAGACAGAGAGAGAGAGAGAGAGTGGTGGAATGAAGGGACGGAGGGGGAGGGGTGGGTGAAGGGAGAGAGATAGGAAAGTGAGAGGAGAGAATGGATGGAGAGAGAGCGAGGGGATGTGAGGGAGTGAGGAAGGGGATGGGAGTGAGTGAGAGACGATACGGGTTGCAATACAGTGATTATTATTTATAACATCGATAACATTAATGTCGTTGTGAGGATGCTACATATATTGGCTGAGGACAAGACACAGTGCCCAGCGATGAAGAAGGGCTGATTGCATAATTGCAGCTATAGGGTGTTTCTATTAGTGCAGCCGCGGTATGCAGTACATCATCATCACCATTAAATAACATCAACACATTTTGTGATTGAATCTTACCGGCAGTTTCGTTGAATGCCATCTGACAGCGACAAGTCTTGTATATATAAAGAATATCACATTCATCAAAGCATCGTCTATGACTGTATTTTGGGTAGAGGGTCAATGGATTGATAAAGTCTGGGTTCAATGCATCGACACATGCTGTATTGCCGAACGCTTTATACGGAGACGATAGTGCTTTATACTGTCACAAATCAAATCATCAGTCAATTAAAAAGTGACCACTAAAGACAAATAGTAGGCTAATTCAACTCATTTGCTACGTCGTCGTCGTCGTCGTCGTCGGCGTCGTCGTCGTCGTCGTCGTCGCCATCGTCATCCCAGTTCCCTTATGTACTAAAGCTTGTCAACATTAATAAACTTAGTTTTAGAAGGCATTCGGTTTGAATCATATATGGAATATGAATTTATATCTGTGCAAATATTGAGCAATAGGGGCATCCAATCGGTCACTCAAGTATTGGCGTCATAATCAAATTACGTCATGTAGGCTGATGTCACAATCAAAATACCGTTACTAAGTCCGTCCTGAAATTTGAATAGTCTGCCAGTTGTACGACTTGCTGCAATATGCAGAAACAGCCCAGAGTTAAATTAGTTCCAAAATATTCAACAGCTCACCTGTCAAGTTACCCTGAATATGGGATTCTGGCAAGTCAATTTTCGAGTATATAAACCAACCCCAACACGCGCAATGCCTGGGTAGAGTTTAGCTAGAGATGGGCGGGGCATAGCTAAAAGTGGATTCATCCATTCCAAGCCTACAATACATAGAACACCCCAAATGAGCCAACATTTCATACTAAATTAAGCATACGAGATTCGTTCGATCTCAATTGGAATGATCCTTCGCGAGTTTCGATGGATTAATCCAATCTGCTACTCACGTATTGACGTAATAATCAATAACGTCGCATGTAGGTTTACGTCACCAATCATAATTTACAGACAATACTCCGTCATGAAGCCGGAATAGTCCGTCATGTGTACGAATTGTATGTCTTAGATGGATTTACTATTTAATAACAATTCTGCTGAATATTTGACTGGTCAAACTAGTTTCGAAATTCTGAACGAAGTGTTTGTTAAACATTAGGCCTAATTTCATCAAAGAGCTACAATTCGTACCTTTTATGGACTTTTTGATTTGCGTGACGGAGCTATGTCATTTTCATCGTGACGTTATCTAACAAGCAACATGATTAACGGTTACAGGAATTTCTTTGAGTGAATGGTGTACTGTGGGCCATGCGCGGAATACCCTTAAACGCACGGCTGAGATGTGAGCATGCCAATCAAGATCGCGATCTTTGACTGCACCGTTCTGAACAACACGTAAGAATCAGGAAAATCACACGGCCGAACACCAGGTGAAAGAGTAACGTCTGCAGTCACAACATTATACTGTACTAATTAACGCAACGGTCAAAGGCGCTAGACGGCGCTTGGCCGAGTTTGCGGGTTGCCACGCTTTTTCACTTCCCAGAGTAACACTCAGATGTACTCAAGGAAAACGGAAATGGGGATGACCAACAGAAACCCGTGGTAACCTTCTGGCGACACATCGGTAGAGGTGTCACGTTTATCGTTCAAACTGTACAGCAGAACTCCATCAGAGGCGTTGCCGTGGCGTTGCCTCGCGAGAGGACTGAGTGAATAGATAAATGAGTATTAGCACTATTGGAGCAATAAGCGTATACTCTCATAATAGGCAGCATTTTCTAAAGGTTAGCAAGCTTTCTGAGATTTCCAAAAGATATACGCTAACATTTCGTGAATGAAATCAACTTTTCTTTTAGCTACACCTTTGCTTACACAAATTAAGGATTGTTTCGCCATTAATTAATACATGATTAGTGTAATGCCCACGGCTGCTTAGAACTTACTGATGTCTTTGTGAGGTCGATATAGGTCGCGTATCCAGGTGGTACAGCGATTCCAGACTCCTTGATATTCGGCTGTTCCCAAGACTCGTGGACGCCCACCTACAGCGTTAGACAAAGTTTATTATAGGCATTATCTGTTTAACTGTATATGTGTATTTAAATTTGCAATGCATCCGCCGCAAACACGTAGATGTTCTCTCCTGCATGTCAAACCATTTAATGACTAAATTTGACCAAGAAAATCAAAGGTTGTCTTTATTGAATGTCCATCTTCGTCGTTGCCGTGGCTAGTTTGGCGGGTTCCGTCATGAAATGTTTAAATTACACCATATTCTAGTCTCAAAGGTGTTTTATTACACGGACAAGCCATTAAGTTTATGTCCTACTCTAATACAGCAATATGCCATCTGTCGATCAATCCATTCTCACTCACCTTGACACCCGCTGTCTCAGTATCCCCGCTGTAATATCTCTCCTGCTCTATGTCAATGCTGATAGTCAACCCACCAGAAACACCTTCTTCTTCTGCAAACCATTCTTTTCCGTCCCGTGCAGGAAAGATTTCCGAATTAAACGCAAAGCAAACATCCAGATGCTCTATGTAACGTGTGAAGTGGTCACTACAAGTTATCGTCTGTTTCTTCCAGGTGCACCGGACCAGAAAATCATCAAGTGCTGGAGCAGACTTCAAAACCATGTCCTGGACCCGAGTTGTGTTTATAATCTCAATTACTTTCGGATCCAAAGGATCTGAATCCCCATGAGACGGCCCAAGGTTAAATATTGCATAGTATAATTTAGACAGATCCGTGTCATTCACCTGTGGCTTCAGAGTTCCGGTTAATTTGCAAATGCTCACTGCGGGAAAGGGGATACCCGAACCTCTGTGAAAGATAATGGTCTCCTTGGTAACAAATGGCAACTGTTGCCAGGTAACTACTTGATTCCAGATAGTGTATGTCGCGCAAGCAACCATTGATATTGTTACCACGCACCAAAATATCCTGAAAGTCACGGGCAGGTTAATAAACAGTATTAATATATCTCAGATTTTAAGTAAGTAAACAAGTAACTAACTAACTAACTAACTAACTAACTAACTAACTAACTAACTAACTAACTAACTAACTAACTAACTAACTAACTAACTAACTAACTAACTAACTAACTAACTAACTAACTAACTAACTAACCAACTATCTAACTAAGAACTAACTAACTAACTAACTAACTAACTAACTAACTCACTAACTAACTAACTAACTAACTAACTAACTAACTAACTCACTAACTAGCTAACTAACTAACTAACTAACTAACTAACTAACTAACTAACTAACTAACTAACTAACCAAATAAATGATTTCTTGGCTGGATGTGTGGATGGCTAGTTGCGTAGATGGATGGATGTGTGGATGGTTGGTTGTGTATGTGGCTGGATGTATGGATGGTTGGTTTTGTAGATGGCTGGATGTGTGGATGGCTGGATGTGTGGATGGTTGGTTGTGTAGATGGTTGTTATGTGTGGATGGCTGGATGTGAGGATTGCTGGATGTGTGGATGGCTGAATGTGTGGATGGTTGGTTGTGTGTATGACTGGTTGTGTGGATGGCTGGATGTGTTTGATGGCTGGATGTGTGAATGGCTGGATGTGTGGATGACTGATTGTGTGTATGGCTGGAGGTGTGGATGGCTGGTTGGGTGGATGGTTGGTTGCGTGGATGGCTGGTTATGTGGATGGATGAATGTGTGGATGGCTGGTTGTGTGGACGATTGGATGTGTGGATGGCAGGATGTGTGGATTGATGGATGTGTGGATGGCTGGTTTTGTGGATGGATGTGTTGATGGCTGGATGTGTGGATCGCCGGTTGTGTGGATGACTAGATGTGTGGATGGCTGGGTGCGTGGATTGGTGTGTAGATGGCTGGATGTGTGGATGGCTGAATGTGTGGGTGGCTCGCTGTGTGAATGGCAGGATGTGTGGATGGCTTGATGTGTGGATGGCTGGATGTGTGGCTGGCTGTTGTGTGGATGGATGTGTATATGGCTGAATGTGTGGATGGCTGAATCTGTTGATGGCTGGATGCGTGGATAGCTGCTTGTGTGGATGGCTTGATGTGTATATGGCTTGTTGTGCGGAGGACTAGATGTGTAGATGGCTGGATGTGTTGGTGGCTGGGTGTGTCGATGGATGTGTAGATGGGTGGATGTGTAGATGGGTGGATGTGTGGATGGTTAGTGTGTGGATGGCTGATGGGTGAATGGCTGGGTGTGTAGATGGCTGGTTGTGTGGATTGGATGGATTTATGAATGGCTGGATGTGTGGATGGCTGATGTGTTTGATGGCTGGATGTGTGGATGGCAGGATGTGTTTGGTGGTTGGATGTGTGAATAGCTGGATGTGTGGATGGCTGGTTGTGTGTATGGATGGAGGCGTGGATGGCTGGTTGCGTGGATGGCTGGTTGTGTTGATGGCTGGTTATCTAGATGGATGTGTGGATGGCTGGTTGTGTGGACGGCTGGATGTGTGGATGGCTGGTTGTGTGGATGGCAGGATGTGTGGATGGCTAGATGTGTGAATGGCTGGTTGTGTGGATGGATGTGTTGATGGCTAGATGTGTGGATAGCCGGTTGTGTGGATGGCTGGCTGTGTGGATGGCTGGTTGCGTGGATGGATGTGTAGATGACTGGATGTGTAGATGGCTCGTTGTGAGAATGACTGGATGTGTGGATGGCTTGATGTGTGGATGGATGGATGTGTGGATGGCTGGTTGTGTGGATGGATGTGTAGATGGCTGGATGTGTAGATGGCTGGATGTGTAGATGGCTGGATGTGTGGATAGCTGGTTATGTGGAGGGCTGGATGTGTGAATGGCTGGATGTGTGGATGGCTGGTTGTCTGGATGGATGTGTAGATGGGTGGATGCGTAGATGGGTGGATGTGTGGATGGCCAGTGTGTGGATGGCTGATGTGTGGATGGCTGGGTGTGTATATGACTGGCTGTGTGGATGGATGGATGTGTAGATGGCTGAATGTGTGGATGGCTGGATGTGTGGATGGTTGGTTGTGTAGATGGCTGATTGTGCGGATGGCTGGTTGTGTGGATGGATGGATGGACAAATGGACGAACGGACTGATGGACAGATTGACGGACGGACGGACGACTATCCAGGCGGACGGACGGATGGACCGACGCACGGACGCACGGATGGATGGATGGATGTGCAATATTATGATCTACAAGGGGAATAATGAATCTGAACACGGGTGAGTCGAATAACGTAGATTATATTTTTGAAATTTATCTGATGTAGCCCTTCAGGTTCTATCCATAGCTTTAAATCATTGCACGCAAAATTTTAGCATCGAAGTTATTGTGTTTTGCATTTTCTCAGGGTTTTCTTTAAATTATTAGAGGCGGAGATTCCTCAGTCCTTTCAAGAATTTACGTTATGATAATAAAATATACGATGTTCTCCGAAATTGACCATATGGTCAGTAATATAAATATATTTATCATGTAATATAATGATTACCTGAACATAAAACATTCACGCCTTTTCTACACGATTATGACATGATATACGTAATTCGTGTTATGGCCCTTACAGATACTATGCTTTTGACTAATATGATACCAATAGAGGTGTCAATTTCTACCTCTGCCCCGCCCATATCTAGCTAAGGTCCGCCAATGAGTTGAGCGTGTTGGGATCTATTTATTTACCCTACGTTAAATCCTGAATTACCACAATACCAATTTCAAGGTAACTCTAGGGCCTACAGGTAACCTGTTGATTGTTTGAAACTAATTTGACAGGGCGGTGTTGCTGCCTATGGTATTAACAGCTCACAGTCAAGTTAGTTTCAAAATATTCAACAGAATGTTTCTTAAATAGTAAATCCATCAAAGACATGCAATTCGTACACTTTATGACGGACTCTGGAGCTATGATTGTGACGTCAGCCTACATGTGATATTACTGACTTAATAGACCTCTCCACTTTATCTATCTATCATATGACGTCATAATCGACTACGTGACGTGTAGAATGACATCATAACGAATGACGTCACGAATGACGTAGGTAAGTACGTCACGAACGCATATTTGAAGACGGACTATGCGTTGTTGTACGAATTGTATGTCTTAACTATTTAATAAATATTCTGTTGAATAATTTGAAACTACTATAGGCAGCAACATCACCCAGTGAAATTAGTTAGAAAATATTCAACAGCTTACCTGTAAAGTTTTCAGGAAATTGATAGCTAGGGCATTCGGGGATCGATCAAACCCAACACGGCGAGGTGTGGATGGGGCTTAGCTAGCGATGGGCGGGGAATAGGTAAAACTGGAAAGGTCCATTAATACTTCATATACTTAAAATAGTGACCGATCGGATTTATCCATTGGTTTCATCCGCCGTGGCAACATCTATGCATATGAATCTAATATTGTAATTTATGGTGTTTACCTTCTTATCCAGGGCGCAGTCCTGTCACCAACAAACTGAATGCCATGCATAGACGTGCTCTGCGTGAATTCCTTCATCAGCTTCGATCCAGACCTTTCCGTAGTCATCTTGGCAAGGTGTTATACATCCGCAATGCATCAAACAAATTTCGATATTGTTTCGTGAGCACTGGTGTTGGCAGACTCACGCGTGTCTATACTGTTAACACAATTTCCGCAGTTACCCAATGCTTGCGCCGTACATTGTCTTACAGGCATTGCAATTTGCCAAGTCAATTTGCCAATGCTTTATAAGCGCTCGTTACACACACGCATTTTTTTCATGTCAATATTGACACATAATTTAGATCCGATCTGTGAGCTGTCTAGTGCACACATTGAAGCCAGCGTTACCATTGTCGTCGAAGAAAGCGAAAGCCTTAAAAATGTATACCAGTCTTGAATTCACATTTGACAAATAAAATTTTGCTAATTTATTTCATTGTTCTTAAATTCGTAATCCGTGTACACTAGTATGCATAATTAGGCCCATTAAGGCGTTATGTACAGTGTGTAGAGAATATCGATTGATGATGAAGCCTGCCTTAAAATTCGTCTACTGTTGTAGCATACCTACAGCGAAAGTGTCATCAGCGCCAGAGTTAGTAGACATAACGCTCAACCAAGCGCTAATAATTTGTAGAATCTACTGTTCCTCCGTCCATGGGTTCGTATGTCCGTCAGTCCATCGGTCTGTTGGTCTGTTTGGCCGTCCGCCCGTCCATCATAGCACTGGAAAAAATATTGCATTGGCACAGTATTTTAATAAAAAAGAAATTATTTTCGTAAATTTGACCTATCGAGACCACATTTGGAGTTATTTAGAGTGACCCCCCCCCACCCCCCCCCCCCACCCCCTCGCGGTTTAGTTTCGCAAAAGTACATAACAGTAGGTCGCCTCAACAGCCGAATGCCTGGATTGATCATACATGGTTAATTAAAAATAATAGGACATAAAAAATTAAAAGATGTCCCATGGATATGATTTCAAGTTTGTCCATCATTGATTTAGGTTGGGTTTGATTTGGGTTTAATGTATTTAAGAAGACGTACGGAGGGACGCCACCACAACCACCCCCGCACCATTACTGGACACCCATGACTTCTTTAATTTCCAACGATTCACTATGCAAGATGTGTAACTAATGCATCGCTGCTGTATGGAAAAGCCGCACAGCAAAGTTGGTCCATTTTGGCCATGTGTTAAGGATACCGGAAGACAAGACAGCACAGAGCCCTCTCTCTACTGAGATCAAGCAAATATAACGCCAGGGGAGGCATCATTGCATAAATATGTTAAGCATGCTATGAGGTAACCTCAAGAAAGCAGGACTCGGTACACTCAAATCAAGAATGGACCTGAGGAAGCTAAATAATTTGGCTGAGGACAAGACACGGTGGTTAAAAGCGAAGGACTGATTGTAGCCTTAGGATGTTTTTAGCACTACAGCCACAGAATGCAGTAACCATACATACATCCAAAATGGGAATATGTTCTATCGCCATGATTTCAAAATGATGCTCAACGGAATGATTAGGAAGTTGAAAGTATTGAGTACTTGGTGTATCTGCTGAGATGCTAATATCAGAAATGTGACGTCTGGCACGGCTGAATTTTCCTTTCACCAACATGTTGCTTTTAGAAAAGTACATAGATGATCAGATAGACTAAACCCACAGTATCACGATGCAGATTTTTCCGGATATGATATTCATCTTTAGGGTAAAACGCGGGAATATTTGCTGGCGTACAACAGGTCCTTGAATTCGTTTACTACTTTTTTCACATTTAAAAACGGATCCATCACACATGATTGGATTGTTGTATTTAATTTGGACAGCTTCATATTCTCGTGCGCTCCATGGTTTTAGACTTTCAAACTTCTTGATGGTATCTGTTTTAAATTTTCGAAGAATTTGTTTACCTACATTTGTCCTATCGGGACCAAGTTTAGATTTACTTAGAGTGGTCCACTCTTGAGATTGTACTATGCACGCAATAATACAGGCACACACAGACGCATGAATGCATGCACGCACACAACCACGCCCGCGCCCACGCATTAATGCACTCAGAATAAATGTGCATACAAACGCGCGCGCACACGCACACATGCACACACGCACCCTCGCACGCTCGCGCGCACGCACACATGCACACACGCACCCTCGCACGCTCACACGCTTTTGTAGATACAAAATCAAAAGATGCCCTACGGATATGATTTCAAGCTGCCCACCATTGATTTTGTTTGGGATTTAATTTATTTAAAAAACAGTAGGGAGGGATGACACCATGTCATTGTTATCAGAAACCATGTGGTCTAACTTTGATTTTACTACCAAATCTTTCAAGTTTGGATTTCTATTGCAAGCTATACTGGTCGTGCTATGGTCGGTTCTTTTAATTTAGATTGCAACTGTAAATATTCATCTTTCATTTTTTTTTTATGAGCGGAAATGGGGTAATTTTGTTCTTTTGTGATATTCCTAAATCTACATTTATTCCAAATTGTGCTTTTGTTTGGAGTGCTCTAATCCAATAACCCTCTCGTATTTTGCGAAACGAACTCGTTTCTTCTTCACTATCCAAAGTCTGAATCTGTTCTATTGGCATGATTTCAAAATGATGTTCAACTGAATGATCGGGAAGTGGGAATTGTTGAGCAATCGGTGTATCTGCCGGGGTGTTTATAAACGTGGCACATAGCACGCACTCTAAATGCCTTTTTTTCTGGTTCATCAACATACTGTTTCTGGCAAAGGGCACACTTGATCAAATAGACTACATTCTCAGAATCACAATGCATATTTGTCTGGATATGATATTCATTTTTAGTTTGAAAACTCAGGAATGTTTGTTGGTTTACAATTTAGTTGTTTACTTTGCATCTGTTTTGTTGCATTTAAACACTGATTGGTGTGTTGTGTTTAATATGGACAGGTAAAACTCAGGTCCGCGATGTGGTTTTAGATTTTTAAGCTCATTGATGGTATCTGCTTTAATTTTTTGAAGAAAACTGTCTGAATCGCCTTGCGCTTTCAACGCATCAAAGGAGGAGGAGGTTAAAAGTTCAGATTTACCTAAATACACAGGAGTGGAGCCATTTTGAATGTGTGGGTTGGGCCGGGTTGGAGGTGACTGGGTCTTATTTCTCGTTTCTGTTTCGTTTTGTGTCGTGTAAGAAACGAGAAGAGAAGACCTGGTGAGAGCATGGTGGGAGTTGAGAGGAAGGGTTGGGGTGGGTAAATGGGTGGTGGGGGGGTGTAAATGACGACGGTATGGAATAACCATGAATATCGTCGGTTAATTCAATTATTCGTATTGTTTAATCTATTATATTAATGGTTAACTGCTATCCGACAATGAAAGTGTTTGACGGAGCTGTTCTTTTCTTTCCTATTCTTTTTTAATCTGTTTACATCGTTTTTCCCCCTACATATCTCTCTCTCTCTCTCTCTCTCTCTCTCTCTCTCTCTCTCTCTCTCTCTCTCTCTCTCTCAGTCACACACCTCTTAATTTATTGTTTCTCTCTCACCTCGTTTTAGTGTTCTCAATCATTGACTGCTTATAATAATTCTGTAGGGAGAGGGCAAATCTAAGTTGTAAGAACTTGTGTCCGATCCCATTGTGCAATTGTTACAATAAAATATGTTTAGATAAAAAAAGGCATCAAACAGACATTTAAAGATCGCGACATCTAAGAAGTCAACAGATGTTCCACTAATACTAGCTTTTAGCTTGATATTTGTATCTTGGTTATTTAAAATGCGAATAAATGCTCAAAAGTCTTCCGCTCAATGTTGCCAGATTATGAAGATGTCATCTAGATATCTGAGGTAAAGAAGAGGCTTTTGGTTGATTGGTTCAGTGTCTCCTCTTCCCACTCCGCAACATAAATCGTGGCAAATGTGTGGCTGAATCGCTTACCCTTTGCGCATCCACAGATTTGAAGGTAATTTTCACCATTAAATTGGAAATCGTTTCCATTAAGACGTAGCTCTATTAATTTTAGAATTTCCAGATCTGATTGATCGGGATCTGGGAATTTGACAGAAGCATTCTTAACAGCATTGACTCCATCATTAATATCTATATTGGCATACATGGGATCTATGCATAATGTGACTAAATGCATCTTTCGGAACTGACAATTTGGATAATTTTGAAAGAAACTGTTTTGTGTTCTTGAGAAAGGTCTTGTGTTTATTAGTCTATGGGTTTTAAATAGTAATCAATATATTCTGAAATGTCATATGACTCCCTGCCACAGCTTGAAATAATATGTGGTGTTAATGGATCTAATCAGGCGCTGATTGGTTTATGGATTTTAGGCAAGATATAAAATCACCGATTTTGTGTATTATTCTCACCTAACAGACACTTTAGCTGTTTCTTATCGATGTACTTATCTATATGCAATGAATTAAGTATTTCAATGAAATTTAGTCGTTTTCGAGGCCAAATTAAATCATCAAGTTTTGTGTAATGCTTGGTGTTACTTAACTGCCTTTCAGCCTCGCGAATGTAGTTTTCTCTAGATATAATGACAGTTGCTGAACCTTTATCGGCTGGTTTTATATTAATATTCTGATCTCTACGTAATTTGTTGATAGCATGTCGCTCGAAAAACGAAAGGTTGCCTTAATATGGTCATAAACTAGCCTATCTGGAGGGTCCTATCCGTATTTTCCAGTGAATGGTTTTGACTCTCCATTTAAATTTCGAAAATGATGGGCTATTTTTACTGAATGACCAAAATTAGCTACTTCAATAAGACATGTGTATAAAAGCAAATCTAATCCCTTTTTGGTTTTGGAGTTGGTACAAAGGTAAGACCGCGATCGAGGGTCGATTTTTCAGATGGTGAGAGATCATGGTCAACTGTTGAATTGACATGTTTTGTTCCTGACCATAAGGGTGTGGGAGCTATTGTCTTGGCCCACATTCAGTTTAAACCAAGCACCGCCAGCCAATAGTTATAAATACAATTAGCTGTTTCATTCGTCCAATGGATTCTATCCTTCCTAGCATGAAAATTTACATTATAAATTTTGAGGATGACCTTGCCAATGTGGTCGGTGGACCTTGTTGATTCGTTGATTCGTTGATATGCTTGAAACAGTACTTTTGTCTATCTGATAAGCCATAAGAACAGTTAATCTCAGCAAAGTACAACTCCGCATTAGGAAAGCTGTTCTTAAATTCGCGGCCATGGACCGTAAATGGCTTGAGGCTTTTGTTGGATGCTCATTTTTTAGTTTATGCCAATATTCAAGATGATCTTTCCCGGACTAGAACCATCCTGGTGTCGCATAGCCATTGCTCTGAAATGTGATAACACGGCACCGGGATAGCACTCAACCTGGATGTCAGGATGGACGTCTGAATCAATTCGGCCGAGATTAGAGGACCCTATCATCAGAATCATTTTTTTGTGATTCTGGGGATCCTCCATAAACACTTACTATGGGATTGTTGACGATACTTGGCAAACTTCCGATCAGACATGTTACTATCTTTTTCCTAGGCGGGAGAGGAGGCTGAAACTGAGGAAGAGGATCAGAAGTGGGTGCAGGAAGAGAAGAGAGTGGAAGATTATGAGGAAAGGGCATGAGGAGGGGTGGAGAGCGGAGATGCAGGAAGAGGAGAAAAGTGATTAAGCGGAGCAAGAGGCGGGATTGAGCGAATAGATGCAGGAAGAGGAGAAGATCAACCAGGAATAACTGGAGGCGGAATTGAGAGAGGAGATGGAGGACGATGAGAAGATAGAGTCAGAGGATGACGAGGAGATAGAGGAAGAGATTGGGAAGAGTTGCTACGTGGTAGTTTATGGGAACAGTGTGTAACAACCAGACAACGGCGCACTGCAGGAGAATTAGGGCTTTTGGAGAGCCAGCCATTCCAGTGGTAAAATTTCAAAAACGATCTTCTCTTGGTCTTCAAATGGACATATTCTATGAAAAAATCTTCCTGAACAAATTTGAGGTGTATGGGCCTAACCAAATTAATGAGTATTAGAGTGTCGGCTCAACCAATAGTTTATTTAAAGTTAGCGATAGAGTGCCGCTAACTTTAAAGAACACTATTGTTTGAATAAATTGATGTTGTATTTATTTGTAAAAAATGTACATAATGACAATTGACAGAGTTGTTATAAAATGGTCCAATTTTTTCCATGACATTTGGAATGACGACAGCACATACCCCCTAGTCCCTAAAAACCGAAGAGTCCGTGTCCATTTTTGGGAGAAAATACGCAAAAGTAGAATAATTTCCTGGCCAAGCAAAGGTCTATATTTACCTTCATAAACACAGGAGAAGCCATCTGAGAGTATCCAGATTTCAAATTTTTCCCAAACCCCCGAATGCCCATGGCCCCCTAGACCCTTAATACGGCCCTGACGATTTGTCCGTTTGGTAGTGGTAGACGAAGGTGTGAATGTGGTTGGTGACTGAGATCGCTCTAGATTGTTTCTCACTAACTAATTCTGTCAAAAATTTCCAAACATTTGTTATTGTCGTCGTGGTCAATTTATTTCCAAAATTTTGCCTGCACAATTTTAGTGCTATGCCTCGGTATAGATCAAGAATTCCAGTAGATTCGATCACATTTACATTTTCATTTCGGGATTTCGGGAGATAGTCTGAGGCCAAATGGTCTCGTAAAAGACCATAGTGGTGCAAACATGGGCTCAACGCATGTTTGTGTCGGTAGTCATGTCCAAACATTGGGATGTCCACAAAATGGACATTGACATGTCACGAGCTATCGACACAATTAAGCGCTCAAAGATCGTAGATGTACTACGCCAGGCCAGTTGCAATGAAGATGGGCTACGACTAGTAAGACTATTGCTTGCAGACACTAAGCTGAGAGTACGAGTCAAGTCAGTGAAGTCTGTAGAGTTTGAGACATCAATCGGCGATGGTCTATCCCCTGTGCTATTCACCTGTTACATGGTTGCTGCATTGAAATCCTACAGGAAAATTCCACAAGACCACCTTCGCCCCACCCCCAGCCCCGGTATCAATACTGGGTATGCCGCTAGAGATGTAATATGCCGACGATATGGACTTTAAATACGGGGAAGGAAACCCCTTGACGAACTTCTCCCAATAGCCGCAAGCAAACTGAAAATTCAGAATCTCTTTATGAATGAATCCAAAACAGAGTTCACCCCAAATACTTATCTACAAAGCATGAAAGTAAAGAAAATGACGATCCAATCCGTGGCGGCGAATCACAGAGGAAAAGTAAAATCCTGGGCTAACTGCTTTGCAGTATTGCTGATATTGCTGCACGCTGGATCATGGGGAACATAGCTTTCCAGACCTTCTGGAAGCTATGGATTTGTAGATCAAAGATGCCCTTGGTAAGAAGACAACCTTTATACAATACAGACGTTGTATCCTTGATGATGTATAGCTGTAACAGCTGGGCAGCTCCAAAGGCAGCTCTAGACAAACTCGACGCATGTCACCGCAAACACGTACGCACCATCATTGTCACCGATTGCCAGACAGCATAATTTCCAACGATGCACTATACAAGATGTGTAATACGTCGCCGCTGTCTGTAAAAGTCGCCCAGCAAAGATGGTCCATGTTTGGCCATGTGCTAAGGATGCCAAAAGGCTATCAAGCACAGAGAGCCTTGGAATTCGCCCTATTCGGAGCCAGAAAATACAGAGCCAGGAGAGGACGTCATTGCATACATCTGCTACGAGGCGACCTCAAGAAAGCAGGATTAGGTACACTCAAATCAAGAAACGACCTGAGGAAACGAAGGATTTTGGCTGAGGACAAGACACAGTGAGCAAAAGCGAAGAAGAACTGATTGCAGCTATAGGATGTTTCTACTACTACAGCAGCGGAATACAGTAATCAAACATATCCAACTGTAGCATGGGTTAGGACGCCGGTTCGTTTCGGGTCGTTTAAATGTGGGAATAACTATTTTCTCAGTTATTAGATCAAATTCAGCTGAGAGATCTTTAATCACGGCGGTTGAGAGTAATTTTCTTGTTGTTTGAGTATTGCAAGGGACACATTTCCTGAATAAAGAGTATTAAAACAAATTCTGGCAAGTTATACAGCTTTATTGATCTTGGCGAATCGATTCACTCAGTCAGTACGAAGCGTTGGCGTAGCCATTTGTTCTAAGATAGGAATAAACACAGTTTTGTGCAGGGCCTTCTGGAATATGATGATCCATTGTGGATCGATTAAACGTTGTTGGTCTAGTGAGATTCCTTCAGAAGAGAGGTGGTTGTAAGACATAGTTGGTTTGAGATTTGTGAACGTATATGTCCTAAACCCATGCACCCATTCACCCGCCCAACCGCCATCATATTAATCCATCCGTCATTCCATCCTGCCAACCACCCAAACATATACTTGATTAAGGGGAGAACGGATTTGTAAACTGATAGACAGACACCAGGTAGGTGACCAGACAATTGAATAAATGAATAGGCAAACGGATGAAAGCCACAGATTTTTTCCGAATTTGGTTTTATTCACTCAGTCATATCAAAGTACTTATCGCTTCTTTGCAATGAGTTGGTGTGGTTGTTGAAAAAATAAAACTGAAATATTTCTTAAGACAGGTGGTTACGGAAGAGAGGTGGTTTGCAACTTTTGAAACATATATGTCCAAATTACCCACGCACCCACCCGACCATCCAACCAGCAATCCATCCATCAATCCATCAGTCCATCCACACAGACAATTAATGGTGGATGGTCAGACCAGTACACCAATAGAGTGACCAAGGAAGGTGACATGATGAGTGAATAAATGAGTGGACGAATGAATGAATGAATGAATGAATGAATGAATGAATGAATGAATGAATGAATGAATGAATGAATGAATGAATGAATGATTGAATGAATGAATGAATGAATGAATGAATGAATGAATGAATGAATGAATGAATGAACACACATACATGCACATATGAATGCACCTATGAACACACACATTAACGCACACATGAACGCACACATGAACGCACACATGAACGCACAAATGAACTTACACACGAACGCGCACATGAAAGCATACACGAACGCACACACGAACGCAAACACACCCATCACGAACGCACACACGAACGCACACACGAGCGAACGAACGAAGACACGAACGAAGGCACGAAAGAACGAACGAATGGACAAGCGGACGAACGAAATATCAGCCACCAGTAGACCAATTCCGACACTGTATTTGTACATATAAACAATTTAAAATTGCTTGATTTGGGACAAATATGGAGGCCTGGCACAAGCATGTCCGTCTTTACATGAAAAAACCCCGCATTGGCACAGGAATTTAATTACAAATTTCTTTACCTAAATTTCCCGATATGCAAAAAAGAACTGGCGCGATGTACCTATCCCAATCTTTGGGATTATCAAAACAAACTCCCCGCAGTATCTTCTTAACAGTGTGCCGTTCCTCTTCTCAGACTAATTGCCATGACATAAGTTTGAATGCTTCTTGCATTATATTATAGCGGTAAACTGAGAAGTGGTTCCTGATCAAATCTCTGCTAGTAACCTCTTCTGAAAAATATACCCTTAGCAACTCTTTCTGTATCATATGAAGGTAGTGCAACTGGCGCTGGATAACGAGTGGTGAAGTCCACCAATGTCAGAATAAATCTATTCCTTTCTACAGATCGTGGTCCAATCGGCCCGAATGTATAAATGGCAAATCTGCGAACGTGGGCGTCAATAAGAGGTGGTTTCTGGACAGGTACTCAGATGGCATTGCCTTTAGAAAACTTCTTTTGACAATAATCACAAGATAAATACTACCTACGCACGTCTGCGCAGTACGCCAATCCATGCACAATGGAAACATAAGCTATACGACAAACAGTTTTATGTGAACCTAAATGACCAGCCATTATGGACTCGTGACCTAATTTCATTATCCGAGTACATGATAATTATGAGATAATGAGTTGTCGCAATCAGATTTACAAGAAAAGAACCTATACATTACTCCTTTCAACATAGCGAAGCGGTCCACGTCAGTTCAGTTTTCGTCAGACCCGGAAAACATTTACGATGTTTAATTTGAGATTTTATCAAAGAGGGGAGGGAGGGAGGGAGAGAGGGAGGGAGAGAGGGAAGGAGAGAGGGAGGGAGGGAGGGGAGGGTAGGGAGGGAGGGAGAGAGCTGTTACTATAGTGCCATCGAGGCTGTTCGAGTGGTTATTCACACGAATGCTGATGTCGCTAATGGACCTTTCCACTGTATCCATACATCATATGTCGCCATAATCAACTACATGACGAGGAGAATGACATCATGATGAACGACGTCATTATGACGTCATCAATTACGTAGATAAGTACGTCACAAACGCAACAGCAGCCAGTCAAAATAGTTGCAAAAAATTCAACAGCTTACCTGTATAGTTTCCAGGAAATTGTTAGTTAGGGCATTCGGGGATCGATCAATCCCAACACCTCGAAATGCGGGTGGAGCTTAGCTAGAGGTGGCCGGGGATTGGCTAAACCTGGAAAAGTCCATTTAATGAGGTGAGATTTTTTTTTTAAGTTTGTAACTATTACCACAGCGTCAGACGACTTTGTCAGGATGTGGATGATTTGGTTTCTTGTCTTTTGACATCTATCATAGAACCGATAAAACTCTAGCATCACTATGTCTCCAGGGTCAAAAGTATGTTTTGTTATTTTTTTAATTGCTTTTGTCTCAATTATTCCCCAATCTTTATACCACTTATTCTCTTACCGGTAATTTAGCAACTTCAAATCAACCAGGATCGAACATTAAATATATGCTGTATATAATATACAATATCAGCATGTCCTCCAACACAAGCCACAATACAAACAGTAGACGAATACTAAGTAAAACTAACACAAACTAGCTCATAAATAATATTGCAAATTATGTTCATGTGTGCTGTGATCTTGAGACCACTACCAGCTATTAATCGTCGAAATAGGGGTAGATGTCAAATAAAAACTGGGAGAAAATAAAACCGATGAAGAATTTACAATAAACGTGGACGTATGTATCTAAGAAATTATACTCGCCAGCCCCGCCCTCCACCACCACGACCCCGCCTCCAGCCCACCCCCAAAGAAAATATCCCGGTGTCGGTAACTTTGTTCCCGCACACCCGTTGCGCCCTGTAAGGGGTATTGTATGTATGTCGTCCTGTCTGCCTGTATACCTATCTGCATAACTGTCCGCTTGCCTGCCTGCATGCACGCATGAATGCCCACCCGCCTGCACGCCCTTCAACCCATCCAGCCACCCACACACGCGCTTGTTCTCCAACCATCCGTTCGTCCGTTCGTCCGTCCGCATGGAAGCTGCTATTAATAAAGCAAATTGTTTTCCAAATACACAACAGATTATGCTTTACAGCTTAATCCATACTATAAAGTGCAGATTTCCTTGGTTTTGTAAATTTTAACATTACTTCTATGACAGTCTCTGGAATAAAATTGTGCGCAATGATTTCTAATGTGAAAATTGCTGCCTTTGTTCAGCGTGTTCGGCAATCAAGAATTGATGGCTCCCATCACTATAACAATTACATGACTAATTAGTATGTTAATTGGATTCTATTTAGATGATAACACAGCATATAGTGCTCTACAGCACTATATTCGATTTCCCAACGGAATCCTGGCAGAAGTCGTGCCTCATTGGAACAAACGTGTACCACTCACAGTGGGCGGGTGTTACAAGTTACACCGTCATCAATATAGGAATCCACTTTGAGCTATGTTCATCCATCCTTAGCTATGCGCCACCCACACTTCACCTGTGTTGGGATTGATCAATCCCTGAACTCCCTGCATGACTATCAATTTCCAGAAAACTATACAGATAAGCTGTTGAATATTTTGAAACTAATTTGACTCGGTGCGGCTGTTGCCTATGAACTCCCTATGGAAACAGCACCCAGTCAAATTAGTTTCAAAATATTCAACAGCATGTTTATTAAATAGTAAAGACATACAATTCGTACAGCAGCGCCTAGTCCGTCATCAAATAAGCGTTCGTGATGAACCTAGCTACGTCATTCATCACGTAATTGATTATGATGTCATCGTACATGCCACGTAGTTGATTATGACGGCATATAACTGAAGGATAAACTGAAATAATTCATTGAAAAAACCATTTGATTAATCCAAGGAGCATTCAGTCTGATCTAGCATCCACGAACTAAGAACTAAGACCACGATAGGAATAATATATTATTTAAAGAAATAAACGTAGCAAGAGTAACAATACATAGCTCACTGAAACTATTGGTGATTGACGTATGCCAACTTCCGATCCATTAACGGTTTATTTGACTTGGTTTCGCATTTGTGGTCCTACTAAAATCTGAATAATTAATTAATAGAAAGTTTTCTATCTACCAGCCATGTAAACATCAATGACATATAGGTAAGAGTAGATTAGACGGTGTGTTACACATCCACCATCTGGGTAGGCTACATGGTAATGATTCACACTCCAGTTGTAATTTGAACTTAATTGGAATGAGCTGTGTCGCGAGATTTTACTAAAGTCACGTGTGTGGTCGAGTGTGTACCCGCTCTTGTGTCAACGGCGCCTCAAAGCGCTCAAGATACTACTTGATGTATCAATTAGACATTTTGATGGTCAATATTTTTAAAGACATTTTAATTTTAGAAGACCATTTTTGTAAATTTACCACTGAATGTTTTTTGCTGGATTGACCATTAAAGGGGTAATGGTAAAGAAATTAAAGTCTTTACTTAGCCAGTGTCTATCTACAGGCCGAGAGAAGAGTATTTTTGAAAATTTACCACTAGAATGACTGGTTTGGTTACCAAAAAATATTCTTCTCTAGGCCTTTCAAATAGCCATGTCTGAAGACCACTGTAGAGTTGCTTTGGTCAGTTTGACCATTAAAGGGTTACGTTGACACAAGAGGGGTTAAAATCTCCGTACGTGTCATTAAAGTTTATCAACGTATTTCATGTCAACATCTTTGTCGTAAATAAAGTTACACCAATACGGTTACGTCATCGTTGCTATGTAGCAATGGATGTAGCGAGATATTGATTGTGACGTATAGGTCACTAGCGCGTGTAACTACTACTCGATGCTGCTCTATTTGGATGTAAAATGATACGCAATGTTTTAATGAATGTATTGCAATGTAAGATAGGCTACAATGTTTGTGTGACAAGATACACGTGTCTGTTTCTTACGGATTTCAGCTTCTTATATTTCAGGTGATAACATAAAATATACCATCAGTTCATACAGGGCCGTAATTAAGGGGGTGTGGCAAACGGGGCAAAAGCCCCGGGGCCCCCACAAGCAAGGGGCCCCCACAATTTAAAAATGAAAAAAAAAATTATGCACTTTTTGGGAAGTTATAGGACATTTAAGGCAAACTTTATTAGTTTAAGAACTCTTAATCATGCATTTAATTCTATTCTAATATTTGTGGGGGCCCCAATTCTTGTTTGGTGTTCGGCAACAATGTTAATTACGAAAATTTGCAAAATAAAATAATTTTACAGCGAAAGAAAGCGCCATAATTCACCCTAAAAGTAGACTCTCTGGCCGTCTCAGAGCACCTAGATGTAAAATATTTTCTGGGGGAGGACCACCAGACCCACCCCCCCCCCCCACCCCCCACCCCTCATTCTTTTCCCCATGGCCCCCACATATCTAAGTAGGGCCCTGAGTTCATACATTTGACCTGACATTCAAACGTAAATCGTGTATTCTGACCGTTCGTTCTGACGTTAATTCACCTTTCTAGAGTATCCATCCATCATATGACCTCGTATGACGTCATAATCAGCCCAGTGCGTGTATGGTGACGTCAGAATCATTACGTCACAAAGGGTTCCTTATAGACCGTCACAAAATCTAAAATACTCCGACACGTTGTATGAATTGTGTCTTTGCTATTTAATAGGCAGCAACAGCATCCAGTCAAATTAGTTTCAAAATATTCAACAGCTTACATGTGTAGTTTTTTGGAAATTGATAGTCAAGGTGTCCAAAGATCGATCGATCCCAACACGAGCCAGGTGTGGGTGGAGCTTAGCTAGAGATGGGCGGGGCACAGCTAAAACCGGAAAGGTCCATTGACAGACAGGGAACGCGGAGATTTGAGATCGATTTTATTGATCATTTATAAAATCTCTTGAGTAACGAAACGTTAAAATTTCTCAACATTTAATTTTGCAACATTATAATAGTAATTAGATAGCGCTACAACCTGTATTCTGACGTTATCGCTGCTAGGCAACATCTGATGTTTTAATACACAACTTCATTTTCAATAGTTACTAATTTCCGCTTTGAACCTGAAGTGACGAATTCGTAATCATATTTACAATTAAACAAATATTATGGCAGTAATTGCCTGACGCTACATTATAGCTTCAAAATGTCCAACGGCTTACCTGCTTGGTTACCTTAAAATTGAGAGTCTGGAAATTCAACGTTCAAAAGGATCACGTGAATTACGTGACAAATGGCTGTGCATGACTTGTGTTGAAATTTTAAAAATGAATACGACTGTTGGTTTTTATAGAAAACTGTTGCCTACTATTATTGAAATTGTATTCAAATTAATTAACTATATGGCAAACCTGCTCGCTTAACTATTAGCAAATCTTTTCTATGAGATTTAATTGATCATGACAGCAATTCATCTATCCAGTTTCTCCGTCAATCATATGCGTCGTAATAAAATATGTGACGTAAATCTGAAGTGATAAACAATTACGTCACGAACGCTTAAGGGAGATTTCCAGTTTATCCATCAATCATATGACGTCATAATCGACTATGTGAAATGTAGCATGACTGACGTAATTAAGTTCGCCAGGAACGCATAATTGATGACGGACTAAGCGTTGTTATACGAATTGTTTGTCTTTACTATTTAATAAACATACCATAGAATTTGATTGGGTACTGCTGCATTTCCACCCCCCCACCCCCACCCCCAACCACGTCCACCCCCTCCCCCCCCCCCCCCCCGTCAAATTGGTTAAAAAATTATTCAACAGCTTAGTTGTATAGTTTTCTAGAAATTGAGATTCAGGGAGTGTTGGGATTTATCAATTCCAACACCGAAGGACAAAGTTCTGAGTGGAGCTTAGCTAAATGTGGGCAGGGTATGACTAAAACTGGATTCCTCCATTGATGACGGACTATGCGTTGTTGTACGAATTGTATATCTTTACTATTTAATAAACATGCTGTTAAATATTTTGAAACTAATTTGACTGGGCTCATTTGCTGCCATAGACAGCAACAGCACCCAGTTAAATTATTTTCAAAATATACAACAGTTTTCTTGAACTTGATAGACAGTGAGTTAAGTGATCGATCGATCCCAACACAGGCGAAGTGTGGGTGAAGCTTAGCTAAAGGTGGGCGGGGAATAATTAAAACTGAATTCCTCCATTGAAGTTCTGTCAATGGAGAGAGAGACATTTCTAACCTATGGCCCGTCCATTTTCTAACTAAGCTTCACACTCAATTTTCGCGGCTTAGAATCGATTAAAACTTTTAAAACTGAATTCCCCGAATCGAAATTTCAAGGTAACGATACCGGTAAGCTGTTGAGTATTTTGAAATTAACTTGACGGGAGATGTTGCTGCCAATAACAGGAACAACTCCAAGTCAAATTACTTTCAAAATGTTTAATATAATGTTCATTAAATTGTAGTTCGTTCACTTGTTAGACTTTTCCACTTACACAACTGAGAATTCTACGTCAATATGATTGTGACGTCAGCTATCTAGTGACGTGATTATAACGTCATATAATTGAGTGACAGACCGGATCCCTTCATTGAAGTGACGTCAATTGAATTAATTTAAAGTGATGTCAATTGGATAGTGCTTGCCAAATCTGGTCTGTGAATTAGTTTCATATTTGTGTCTAATTATCATTTTTACATATAGAATACCATCAGTAATTTGCGTGGCATGCACGAGTGAACCTTCGCACAAATGTTAACTGTTAGAAATTATATACATGTGGAAGGATCTACAAAGAGTGGTAAACGGTAGATTCTGTTAATACACTACCAGAATCGAGTCGTTTTAACTTTGGTGAAAGTTTCAGATGCAACAAATATTGAAGGCTAAAAAAGTAACCCCCACCAGATGTGTTAAAATCGTATAATGTGTGTTTCGTGGAAACGATTACTATGTCCACAAGCGTCATGTGTAGACGTTCTAGACAAATGCATTCAGTAATTTGCCTTCGCGTTGGATATAGTTACGGAAAATTACATATTGCAGTGCTTGTAGAAATATTTCACACATTACACAGACATCTTCGAGCACGTGCATACGCATATCTATGATAAGATATCCCAGATAGCGCAGTTTACTGGGCTGATGATGCTGGGCCGATACCGTGCAGATTATTTCAGTATCGGCCTTGTAGCGGCTCAGCATCGGCCCAGTAAGACGCGTTATCACGGATGATGTCAGCAAATTAGCAAAACAATGTCGATGCTTGAATCCACGTCTTTTAGTATTATGCTCGTTGAAAATATAATAGCTGCTTCATTGAATTGCATGCTCGGCATGATTCCGATCAGTGTACGAATTCCAATAACCACATTGGTCTCATTGGCCGTTGCCTTTAGCAATGTCGCCAATCTCACCGTCCTTTGTGTAGCCAACGGAATCTCAGAGATGTTTAAGATATCTCTAATTATTTTAAGTTCGGCAGACCTGATTTTGGGTCTAGTCGTGTGTATCCCGGGTATTGGGACAGCGATTATCGGCCAATGGACGTATGTGCCAGTCTGGTGTCAGATTGTAACATCTGCCCACTTAATCTCTACATCTGCGTCGGCCTGGAGTTTAGCATTGGTCAGCATTGACCGGTACAAAGCCGTTAAGCGGTCCATTACAGCTATATTCGCCATGATTTCTCTATTTCTCCATATCCCAGAATAGACCTTTCCACTTTATCCATCCATCCTATGACGTCATAATCAACTAAGCGACGTGTAGAATAACATCCTAATGAATGACGTCGATAAATACGGCACGAACGCATATTTGAAGACGGACTATGCGTTGTTGTACGAATTGTATGTCTTTACTATTTAATAAAATATTCGGTTGAATATTTTGAAACTAATATGACTGGGCACTGTTGCTGCCATAGGCAGCAACAGCACCAACTAAAATCAGTTGCAAATAATATTCAACACCTTACGTGTATAGTTTTCGGGAAATTGATAGCTAGGGCATTCGGGGATCGATCAATCCCAACACGGTGAAGTGTGGGTGGAGCTTAGATGGAGATGGGCGGGGCATAGCTAAAACTGGAACGGCCCATCGTGTATTATCAATATTAACTCGGCTCAGGGTCTGTACGATTTTATTTTCGAGTATCGTTGGTGATCTATCCATGTTATACTTTGCAATCCACTCGCTGCGACTATTATACGTGTTATAGTACAGCAACACATATCATTCGAACAACAACAGCTTGATCTTCTCTGACTATTGTTCGGTAACTTACTAATAACTCTGTCAGACAATGTGTGGCAGATTCCAATACCCGTAGAAAATCCATTAAATAATTTGAAACTGCTGTTGCTGCCGCGAAACTTGATCCTGGCATGTGTCCTTAACAACTACACAGATATGTTCGTCCAGAAAGCAGGCTAGATAGTTCTAATAAAGTTGTCCTGATCATGATTCTAACAGCAACAAGTTCACGTTCACGTTGTATTCACTCAGGCTTTACATAAAGCATATGAGGGAAAATATCTTACAATTAATATACTGGCGGTAGATATAAATTAGATATTTCATATTGTTAGCATTATAACATTAAGATTTAACAGAGCTTCAATATTTCTCATACATCCTATCTACAGTTTGTTATCACATTAGCATTGTCTAAGTTTAATTAAAATGGTCATATACGCGGACAATTTACACAGAGCAGCCATAATTGTATGCGAGTTTAAAATCACGAGCTACAGATTTTTCTTCGCATGGATAATGTATTTACATAGATTTATTAGCACAGGCCTGTTGCATATTGAAAGGAGCCCTTTTGCTTTTTCTTGTGTGATTGGTAGTGTAGTATTCAAAGACATAGTTTTGTCTTTTTGTATTATATTTTGGACAGATAAAAAGAAAGTGCAGTTCATCCTCTACACAGTTACATATATCGCAAATTATTCACTCATTACATATATTCACTCATTTCCGTTCCCGTCTACCTCCCATTTAGCTAATTTGTGATTTAGCGTTCTGGAATGGCATAACGTTATTGCATCACGGTGGGGTAGAATTGCGAAGTAACGTTCCAAATTTACATCGTTTTCTATTTTGTTATAGAATGCTAACAGGCTTGACTTGCTGATGTCAGTTCAACGTTTCTCTTTAAATTGATTTTCTAAAACTGTGTATACCTGAATAGTTAATTGTGTTGTATTTATGTTGTTTTTCTCGAATTCTTCAGCATACGCTGTTAATGTTAGGATTACTTTTATCTTCTCTATCCATTTAACCTGTGTATTCTTTTTTTCTGTATAGTGTAGACTAATAGATTATAGGATCGATGACAC
This sequence comes from Chaetoderma sp. LZ-2023a, assembly GCA_034401795.1. Taxonomy (NCBI): domain Eukaryota; kingdom Metazoa; phylum Mollusca; class Caudofoveata; order Chaetodermatida; family Chaetodermatidae; genus Chaetoderma; species Chaetoderma sp. LZ-2023a. The sequence goes on from CM067366.1 coordinate 5,395,627, forward strand.
GTTTACTATGTCAGCCCAGTACCGAATCATATTACATTGTATCTTTATGTGTAGGGGCTATTTTCCTAGCTCGGTATAGATCATAGTATTTGGCAATTTTATTTAGCGGCAAGTCTCAAGCAGATCAGTGTTCTCAAACCCCCAAATTTCAGATGCATATAACATTATTGGTGAGACCAAACAATCAAAAAGTGAACATTGTAAGTCAATTGGTACATTATTTACTTTAATCTTTTGCATAAGGGCGTACATTGCCTTTATCCCTTGTTTCAGCTTTTCTACATGAGAAATAATTACCATTATATTTAAAAAGGACTCCTAGAAATATATGTTCATTGACTATTTCAATGTCATAACCTCCAATTTGGAATTGTGGCTGATTGGTTTTGTTGCGTTTTTGAAATATTATTATTTTTGTTTTAGATTCATTAACTAAGCGTAAACAAGGGCAGATAAATCATGAGGAAATTAAGATACCAATATCTAATGGTGAACTAGTTATTGTAAATGAGACGAAACTTTTAGGCGTACATATTAATGACACTCTTTCATGGGACCAGCACGCAAGAAAAATTTGCAGCAAAATAGCTTCACTTATCTATATGTTAAAGAAAAATAAGAAATATATGAATGTTGATGAGCGAAACCTGTTTTACAAGGCATACATCCTTTCACACATTGATTACTGCTGTCATGTCTATTACGCTTGCACGCCTACATTGTTAAATAAACTTGAAAAATTACAAAAGCGTGCAGCTCGAATAATATTAGAAGTCCTCTTTCGAACACCGTCAAAACAAATGGATGTAGAATTAAACTTTGATTTGATTTGATTTAAACATATTTTATTGTAACAATTGCACAATGGGATCGGGCACAAGTTCTTACAACTTAGATTTGCCCTCTCCCTACAGAATTATTATAAGCAGCCAATGATTGAGAACACTAAACCGAGGTGAGAGAGAAACAATAAATTAAGAGGTGAGAGAGAGAGAGAGAGAGAGAGAGAGAGAGAGAGAGAGAGAGCGAGAGAGAGAGAGCGCGAGAGAGAGAGAGAGAGAGAGAGAGAGAGAGATGTAGGGGAGAAAAACGATGTAAACAGATTAAAGAAGAATAGGAAAGAAAAGAACAGCTCCTTCAAACACTGTCATTGTCGGATAGCAGTTAGCCATTAATATAATAGATTAAACAATACGAATAATTGAATTAACAGACCATATTCATGGTTATTCCAGACCGTCGTCATTTACCCCCGTTTACCCACCCCAACCCTTCCTCTCAACTCCCACCATGCTTTCACCAGGTCTTCTCTTCTCGTTTCTTACACGAAAAACGAAACAGAAACGAGAAATGAGACCCAGTCAGCTCCAACCCCGCCCACCCCACACATTCAAAATGGCTCAGCTATGATTGCTGCGTGTGTATGTGGTGCCAGGATCCCAGAAAATGTCGATAGCAAAATAGAGATCAAACATTTTCAAAATGCAAAAAAAAATAAAAAAATAGGCCTCTTTTTTAAGGGGCCACCAAAAACAAAATTATGTTTCTAAAAACGCCGACCCAGTTATTTACATAGTTACCTATGCATACCTGCCAGTCTGCAAACTTCCGTCAAACCTCCCATGTGTGAGTGAGTGAGTGAGTGAGTGAGTGAGTGAGTGAGTGAGTGAGTGAGTGAGTGAGTGAGTGGGTGGGTGAGTGAGTGAGTGAGTGTGTGAGGGAGTGAGTGAGTGAGGGAGTGAGTGAGTGAGCGAGCGAGCGAGCGAGCGAGCGAGGGAGTGAGTGAGTGAGTGAGTGAGTGAGTGAGTGAGTGAGTGAGTGAGTGAGTGAGTGAGTGGGTGGGTGGGTGGGTGGGTGGGTGGGTGGGTGAGTGAGTGAGTGAGTGTGTTATGCTTTTTTGTTTATTCCGAACGGGTGAATCGTTTTGAGTTCTTTGATCCAGTAGTGTTCTCTGTTTAATCTTAGTTTTTTGTTATCTGTAAAAATTCTTTCAATTGGTCTTATCGTGATGTCTTTCATAGAATGTCTTGGATGGTTGAAATGCCATGAGATTCTCGTGTCTGTTTGGTGTCGGATTGCATGGATATGTTGTGTGAGTCGTTTGCTGAGTGTTTGACTTGTTTCTCCTATGTATTGAGAGCTGCATTGTTTGCATTCTATGAGGTAAATAATGTTGGTGGTATTGCAGCTCATTTGTGTGTTGATTTTGTAGTCTTTACCAGTGACGAAACTAGTGAATTTGTCAGCAGTGTTCATGTATTGTTTGCATGTGATGCAATTGCTGTTGTTGCATTGTTGGAGTGTCCCTACTATGTCATGAGTGTCATTTGGTGTCGGTACGATATTATTGTTAGCATCTGGGATTTTTTATTTTAATTAGGCTAGAGTGGACTAGGTGGTCCCTAATGCTTTTATTTTTCTTGAATGCTACTACTGGGTAGTTGGGAAAAATTGGTGCTAAGATTGGTGAAGACAAGATGTACTTTTCCCAGTAGGTTCGAATGGATTTGCCTATGTGTTCTAATGATGGGTGGTATTGTAGTATGCAAGCTGGCCTAGGCTGTTTTTGTGTGGGTTGTTTGTAAAGAATGTCTTCTCTCTGTGTGTTCTCGGTTTTTTCTATGATGGCTTTAATTTCTGTCTTTTTGTATCCCCGGTGGATGAATGCATCTGTGAGTTCCTGTGTGCGTTGTTTTAATCTAGTGGGATCTGTGATGATGCGTTTGTATCTTAATGCTTGGCTGTAGATTATGGAATGTTTTGTGTTTTTAGGGTGGCTTGATTGTTTGTGAAGATACTGTTGTTTGTCTGTAGGTTTTCTGTATAGGTCCAATTTAAGCTTGTTATCTTCTTTGTATACCATTGTGTCCAAAAATGGGATTTTTTCCGTTAAATATTCCAAGTCAAATGTTATTGTGGGATGCTCTTTATTCATGTGTGCGTGAAATTCAAGTAGTTCGTTCTCACTGGTGTTCCAAATGAAAAATATGTCATCTATGTATCTAACTAAGTGAGATGGAGTGCTGCCCATCCATGTTGATAACATTCTGCTTACTATGGTGTACACGTAAATGTTAGCATATTTGACAGCAAACTTGGCTCCCATGGCTGTTCCATGTGTTTGTATGTAGTGGTCTTCATTGAATTGGAAGCTGTTTTTTGTAAGAATGTATCTCATTATTTGGGCCAATTCGTCTGGGTAGATTGTGCAGGTGTGTGGTTATTGTTGTTTGTGTTTGTTTTTTTCAAGTGTATGTCTGTAATGTTCTGTGACAATCTGTATGCCTTCTTCGTGTGGGATGTTTGTGTATAGTGATCTGACATCCATTGTGCATAGGATTGAGCCAGCATCCACTGTAGTGTTTTCTATATGTTGGATGAATGCAGTGGTGTCTCGTAGTAGATTTGGGATATCATTTTCCGTGTCTTTTAGTAGGTGGTCTGTGAATTCATTAATGCGTGACGTGGGGCCATCGCAGTTGGATACAATCTGGCGTCCGGGTGGTGGTATTTTGCCTTTGTGTATCTTAGGGTTAATGTAGATGCGTGGAGTTCTGACTTTGAATTCGGTGAGATATCTGTGTGTCTGTCCTGTGATGGCTCTGGTGATTAGAAGTTCGTTAATGTATGCATCTATGGTGTCTTTATATTCTAAAGTGGGATTTTCACTGAGTTTGGTGTAGTATGCGACATCTGTAAGTTGTCTGTGTACTTCTGCAATGTAGTCTGTTTTGTTGAGAATGACTATTGCGGAGCCTTTGTCTGCTGGTCTGATGACTATGTTTGTGTTATTAGCTAATGTTTTGAGGGCTGTTTTCTCATGGTGTGTGATGTTGGATCGTAGTGACTTGTCGGGTGGTTTGGTGATAAGCTTGGTGAGTGATGACCGGAGTTTGTTGATGGCATTGTGTGTTGTGCTTGGTCTCCATTCTGAGGGTAGTTTGAATTTGGATGGTGCTGTGGGTTTTTCAAGGTTGTTGCTGTAAAAGTAGTATTTGCATTCTAACTTCCTGATGAATTGATCTATGCAATGTATTTGTGTGTCTGGTGATATGTGGTGTGGTGTGTGTACAAATGAAAGGCCTTTGTTTAGAATGGAATTTTCTGTTTTGGTTAGTTTGTTTTATGGCTTCGGCATATGATTTGGTTTGTGGTGTGCTTGTACTTGTCTGTGATGTTGTTTGGATGGGTTGGGTTCTGGGTTGGTGTGTTGAGTGTGTGATAGGTTGTGTTCTGGGAAGGTACATCTGCTCTCTTGGTGGTGATGGATGTGCATGGTGGATGGGAGGTGGTTGTCTTTAGTAGGGTATTATAAAGTGTCGGTTGTTTGTGTGGTGGCGGTTGGTTTGTGATGTTTGTTTTGGTCCACCTTGCCCTGGTTTGAAGGTGGTTTGTGGTGAATGTGGTGTGTTCTGTAAGTGTGGTGCTCCCCCGTTTTTTGGCAGGGGAAGTGGGTTACTCCTCGGTTGTCTCTCTGTGTTGATCTGTGGTTGCTGTTTGAGCTATGTAGGTCTAAACCATTGAGTTGTGGTTTGGTTGTTCTGTGGTGTTTGTGGTCTTGTGTATGTATGTGGGTTTTGCTTTGTGTGTTGTCTTTGTGCTGGTTGAGGTGTTGGCAACAGCGGTGGTCTGTGGCGTCTCACTGTTGGTGCGTGTTGTGCTGGGTGTGCTTGCTTCTGCGTTTGGTTTATTTGATGTTGTAGATCCATCAAAGGCGGGATGTTTGCTTTTCGCATGACTGGGTTTTGTGTGCTTTGTTTATGTGTGTCATTGTGTGTCCTGTTTGTGTTTGTTTTGTGTGTCTTTATGCTGGTTGTGGCGAACTTAGCAGCTATCCTGTGTGCCTTAGCAACAGCTCTGTCCGCTTCGTATGTGTGTGAGTCTAACAGATTCCCTTCAATTATGTGTGCTTGCTGTTTGTGGTAGTGTAATTTTTTGTAGTAATGTTCTAGGATTGCGTGTTGGATGCTGTTAGCCGCGGCTTTTAAGATCGAGTCGATCTCTGCAGTGGTTTCTGTGTTGGGGTCTACGATGGCTAGTGCTATGTCTGGCTTAACGATATGTGTGTTGTTCTTGATGGCATGTTCTATGTTCTGTATGTGGTGCTGCAGTTGTTCTGTTTTGTATAGGGATTTGTATAGTTGCTGAAATGTGTTATCGTGCTGTTGGTTGACAGGGTGCTCTAAATCGGCTTTGCTGAAAATTGGTGGTAGGCGTGTCTGTGTTTCTGCATCCGTGTGTGCTTTTGTTGTCAATGTGGTGGTGTTAGTAGTGGCTGCAGAGGTGGCCGATTGTTGTGGTGGTGGTGGTGACGGCGGGGTGGTTGCTGTTGGGTTGTGCGTTGTAGTTGTGTGTTCTTCTGTAGGGTTGACTGATTGTGTGGTTTGTATTGGTGTGGGTGTGGACTTTGGGTGTAACTCTGTCTGGCCCCTGGTCTGTGGCCTGTTATCCTCTGGATTCATAGTGGACAGGTGCGTGCGCGCGCATGTGTGTGTGTGTGCGTGTGTGTGTGAGTGTGTGTGTTATATTATAAGTTTTGATAATAGTTTAGCCAGATTAGTGTTTTTATAATAGTTTTGCCAGATTAGTGTTTTATAATAGCTTAGCCACTTTAGCACCACCTTATTATAAGTTTTGACAAAAGTTTAAGCCAGATTAGTGTTTTATAACAGTTTTGCCAGATTAGTGTTTCATAATAGCTTAGCCACTTTAGTGTTTTAGTGCAAATAATCTAGGAAATATGGCCTCCAACAGAAATCAACAAACGTAAGTTTTTATTGTAATATATATACTGTAATAATGTGTTTGTTTTGCATACAATATAATATATCTTCGTAAACAGACACCATATCTTCCAATCTTGTTTTTAACCACACACACACACAAGCGCACACACGCACGCACACACTCACACACACACACACGCGCGCGCACACACACACACACACACGCGCGCACGCACCTGTCCACTATGAATCCAGAGGATAACAGGCCACAGACCAGGAGCCAGACAGAATTACACCCAAAAGTCCACACCCACACCAATACAAACCACACAATCAGTCAACCCTACAGAAGAACACACAACTACAAGGCACAACCCAACAGCAACCACCCCGCCGTCACCACCACCACCACAACAATCGGCCACCTCTGCAGCCACTACTAACACCACCACATTAACAACAAAAGCACACACGGATGCAGAAACACAGACACGCCTACCACCAATCTTCAGCAAAGCCGATTTAGAGCACCCTGTCAACCAACAGCACGAAAACACATTTCAGCAACTATACAAATCCCTATACAAAACAGAACAACTGCAGCACCACATACAGAACATAGAACATGCCATCAAGAACAAATACACATATCGTTAAGCCAGACATAGCACTAGCCATCGTAGACCCCAACACAGAAACCACTACAGAGATCGACTCGATCTTAAAAGCCGCGGCTAACAGCATCCAACACGCAATCCTAGAACATTACTACAAAAAACTACACTACCACAAACAGCAAGCACACATAATTGAAGGGAATCTGTTAGACTCACACACATACGAAGCGGACAGAGCTGTTGCTAAGGCACACAGGATAGCTGCTAAGTTCGCCACAACCAGCATAAAGACACACAAAACAAACACAAACAGGACACACAATGACACACACAAACAAAGCACACAAACCCCAGTCATGCGAAAGGCAAACATCCCACCTTTGATGGATCTACAACATCAAATAAACCACACGCAGAAGCAAGCACACCCAGCACAACACGCACCAAAAGAGAGACGCTACAGACCACCGCTGTTGCCAACACCTCAACCAGCACAAAGACAACACACAAAGCAAAACCCACATACATACACAAAACCACAAACACCACAGAACAACCAAACCACAACTCAATGGTTTAGACCTACACAGCTCAAACAGCAACCACAGATCAACACAGAGAGACAACCGAGGAGTAACCCACTTCCCCTGCCAAAAAACGGGGGAGCACCACACATACAGAACAAACCACATTCACCACAAACCACCTTCAAACCAGGGCAAGTTGGACCAAAACAAACATCACAAACCAACCGCCACTACACAAACAACCGACACTTTATAATAGCCTACTCAAGACAACCACCTCCCATCCACCACGCACATCCATCACCACCAAGAGAGCAGATGTACCTTCCCAGAACACAACCTATAACACACTCAACACACCAACCCAGAACCCAACCCATCCTAACAACATCACAGACAAGTACAAGCACACCACAAACCAGATCATATGCCGAGGCCATAAAACAATCCAAAAACGAAAATGTGAAAAAACTACTCTTAGAAATAATCGGCCAATTAGACGTTTAACATCAGGTACACAACTACAAAAACGCAAAAAACAACGCATCATCAACAAACAAAAAACAACACCAGATATTGTCGTTAACCTGTCCAACCACAAACTTACCAAAACAGAAAATTCCATTCTAAACAAAGGCCTTTCATTTGTACCCACACCACACCACATATCACCAGACACACAAATACATTGCATAGATCAATTCATCAGGAAGTTAGAATGCAAATACTACTTTT